>JAIUND010001726.1:0-30000 GCA_034699125.1 Gisinianus flammeolus | reverse complement strand
GCATCAATATGATGGGGGAATGGAGAGTAAATACAACATGGTTTCAAGAGAGAGAACGAGAGAAAGATGGGAAGAGAAATATTCTTCGATACATTCCGTGGTGGTTGACAAAAGTGCATAATGGGATGTGTTGAGGAGAGAAAGAAGAAGAAGAAGAGGAAGAGGAAGGCGGAGATCTCCTTGATACTTTTTTGGAGAATTTCCATCACCTTTGGACTTGGACGAGTTCCATTTAGAACCGTTGCTTTTATCTCTTCAGTTATGTTATTATAATTCCCTATCCTGACCTTAAAGCCATATACACGGCTAGCCAGGCTAACACCCATCAGTTCCTTTCATAGCTACATTATCCTCCATCCTCCATCCTCCACCAGCCCAAAACCCACCGAATCCCGGCTCAATCCCAATCCCAATCCGAATCTCCTCTCTTCCTCTCTCTCACTCTCTCTTTCTCTCTCTTTTCTCTCTTTCCCCACCACTCACATCCTCATATCCTCACATCCTCACTTCCCCACACATTACATTACATTTCAAATAAATCCACGATCCGAAAAATATTACACGACTTATATCCAACTACATGACCCTAGTTTGTGTATCCACATCCACACACTTCCACCAACACACGAATACATGAATACAGCCACCACCAAAAAATCCGAAACTCTCAAATCCAAAGTCAAAAAGCGAAAGAGAAGAGGCGAAAACCTGAAGGAAAAAGAAGAGACCTTTTGGAGAATAAAAGTTGGAGGAAATGTAAAAGAGTGCGGAGATGGGAGACAGGCAGACAGACAAGGACACAGACCGTGCGTAAATGTGTTCTGCCTCTGCCCTCGTCTTCCTCCTCAGCGTGAGGGAATAATATTTTTGTTGGCAGTGTACTCTAATCCATAGTTTAATGAGGATTGTGATAAGATTTTCCCTGGCTCTGTGTGGAAAAGAGAAAGAGAGAAATTCACCGAGAGAAAGGAGAGAGAAGGAAAGAATTTAATCGTAAACGTTATGCCCCTGCCTTCTTGCTTCACTGTGTGCCTACTGTCTACTGCCTACACGTCTCTGCATACAACCTCAACTTGATCGTGATATACGTACTCTTTCTTTCTCCTTCTCTCCCTTTCTTTTCCTCACATGGCGCAAATTCTCTTTTTTTCCACTTTCTGGTCCCAAACAGTTTTTAATGGTGAAATGAATTCAAAACCGTCCACTTTTCCCAATGTAACAATTCCTATTCCAAACAGAATCAAAATTCATTCCCGCTCTTTGCTCTTTTTTCTTTCTTTCTTTCCTTCTTTCACTCTTGCATTCTGTATGTCATCCTTTCTCCTCCTTTTTCCTTACGTTCAACCAGACGAGATTTTTCATGAAGATTTCTTGGATGTTAAACTGGGATTTTTCATAGCGAGGCAAAGGCAAAGGAAACGACTTTCGAGTACATATTCGAATTTCTCATGTTTCCCCAGTACAACAATGTATGTATTTATTTAAGAGGGGTCAATGTAAATAATAAGGGTAACAATGGAATTAATGTAGTAATTATAGTCCCATGGTAATTGTCACTTGATTGGGATAAAGTCAAAGTGAAATGGAAGTGGAAATGGAGAGTCCAGTTGCTCCGGTTGCAGATTGAGACTGACTACATTGCGTACATACGTCACTACAAACTACAAATGGACTTCGGTACACGACACCATCTCAACGAACGAACGAACGAACACGGAAGTGGAAGTAGCGGCAACTTGTTAGACTGTTTCTCTCTATTTCCCTGTTCCTCGCTTTCTTGCACACAATCTCGAGTGTAACAATCCCTATTTGTTCACCTCTCTCCCCCTCTCTCTCCCTTTCTCTCCCACTCTCTCTCTCTTTGCCTTTCTCTCGTTTTCCTCCCTCGATTATAAGTTTCCAGTGATCTTAATTAAAAGGATTAAATAAGAGTTGACATTTGTTCACACAATTGAATTCCGAGAAATGACAAAAGTCGTTTCGTATCTCTCTCAATGTAGGAAATCTATTAATCTCCTTCCAACAGCTCCAAGTCGAATTTGGTTCATTTTAATCATGATATTCCTTTATTATCGTCTCTCATCTCAAAATTCACAATTATGAATTTTGACATTTTCAATTCCCTTTCTACGATTTGTGTATTTGTATAGAATTTTTGGAATCCGGGCTCTGTGTGAATTATAAATGCACATTCAGAGACAAACACCAGCGACTTAGCTTGAGCTGATTTACCTTGCTTTGAGAGAATTGCCTAATATCCTGTGTTAAATACATACAAGAAGAGTTTGCTCTAGTTTATCTCCTCTGTTATCTACAATCTACAATCTACCGACGAGGTGGAGCAAGAGGAAAACGAGGAAAAAGAGGGAAAAGAGGCGGATGGAGCGACAGAAAACTATGCGAAAGAAAGCTTTTTGAGTTTATGAAAATAATTAATGGAGATAAAATGGTCCATTTGCTGTGCTGTGCTGTGCTGTGAGTAAAATAACACTGACTGTACTCTTCATTCTTCATACTTCATATCATCATTTCCCCCCTGAATCTGAACCTGATTCTGATATTATTATTATTATTATCCTCGTTTCATCTTCATATCTTCACATCTTCACATCTCTATCTCTTGATTCCCCGACACAATCCCAAATAACAAAAAAACATTCTCCATTTTTTCCTGCACCTGTTCAATTAAAAATACATTACGATTTTCGTCGTACCAAATGAAATAATTGTCTTTTTTTGTGTGTGTGTGTTTGTTTGTTTGTTTGTCTGTGTAAAATGGGTTGTTTGTTGAGTAAGCGCTTGCATAATGTGAAAAATGAGTGTGTGTTGGAGTGTATTATGATTAAAATTGGATTAGAGAGTAAACTCTTTCGGAATTGGCCCATGAGAATCCCCCCAAAACTGCCTGTCTATTCTCTACATTACACAATCCGGTTCTGTTTATATTTTATATACATACACAACAACAAACAGTTTTTATCTGGCAGAGTCCAGAGTACGTGCATAATGAGTAAACTATATGTATGTAGGTATGTAGGTATGTATAATATAAAGAGTGAAAGAGGGGGGAAAGGGAAAGTTGGATGAGAGAGAGAGAGAAAGAGAGAGAGAGAGAGAGAGAGATGTTGCTTACCGAGAGTGTGGGGGAGATTGGAGGTTGTTAATGTTGGGGAATGTTGTTGTTGGGAGATGTGAAAGTCACTGGCGGCCGGAGAACTCGTACTTTCCAGGAGTTTCCTGCCTCCAACTCCTTTGGGTCTTTTCATAGACGGGGAAAGTGTGTTGGTTACGGTGGAAAGTGTATTATTACTGCTCGTTGTCGTCATCGTCGTCATTCCGCCGGCACAGGTCAAGTCCATACAGGATGGAATTTTAGGATAATCTGACTTTAAACAATATCAAAATATACACATTTATTATTAATATTTCAGTAGTCGTCCATTCCTCATTCCATTATTCAAGTGCATTCATTCTCCATATACTCGGCGTCGGCATTTCTCTTTCCTCCTTCCTCGAAGGCAAATGTTTTATCACGTCCATACACATGAAAATAATAATATATTTCATATTTCATATTTTATAAATAAATACTGTCGGAATATTCACAAGATATTCTCCATTGGAAATATTCTAATCGGAGGAGCGTTGAAAACGTAAAACTAAAACATCCCCTTTTGTGTTGCTATTACTTACACATTGTAGACATATCACACATGAGCTATTATATTAAACGGACGGACGACGACACAGAGAAAGAGAGAGAGACAGAGAGAGAGAGCGAGGGAGAGAGAGAAGGAGAGAGACAACACTGGGGAATATCCCTCCAAAACCTACACACAACTGATCGTCAGTAGAGAAAATACAACAAACCTCGAGTCACACACAAACACATCACATAATATCTGTACAGCGAGACAGAGAGAGAGAGAGTGAAAGAGAGAGAGAAAGAGAGACAGACATTTCAAAGTATTGTGATGGTCTGCTACAAAGCTGGCTTGGCTTTCGTTTTACTTTGGCTTTGGCTCCGCGAGCTTTGTGAAGGAGAATTCAACTTGAACTTCCCCAATGAATTCCCTGCAAATCCAGATATCGGATGAGCTCGCCGGATTAAGCTCGGATATCCTTATCGTATGTCTCCCCATTCCCCATTCCCCACAACTCACTCCAGCATCCAACTCCAGCCCCATCCCATCCATATCTTTCTCTCTCTCTCAACCAATGCACACTTATTATCTCATCATCTCTATATCATGTACATACAGATACAGCAGAGTATTACAGAGAAAAAGAGAGCATGGAGATACAGGTCGTTTAAAAGTGGATGCATACAGTATGAGAGTATTCGAGTATGTATGAGAGTATTAGACACAGTCCAGAGTCGTAATTCCCATGAGTCATTACTATTATTTACCATATCGTACGAATACGAGTACGATACAACTCTCCTTCATCTCTACACTTATCCTTATACTTTATACACTTTACACATTTTTCTTCCCAAATCCTCCGTCATTTTTGTATCATCCCGAGCTCCAAACTCGGCAAAGTCTGCACATTCTATATCAGAATGACCAAATAAGACTCACAAAACTCTCTCTCCCTTTCTCTCTCGTTCTGTTTCATTTGGGATTTGAGATTGAGAGAATTCTCTGTCTACTCTCACCGACCATAAGTATATATTATATTATTATATTATATAAATATATATATATCATGAATACATATCTTACTTATGTATCTATCGTATATAATATAATATAATATAGTGTTTGGAGGTATCTCTCACTCACTCACATCACATCTTCTTATTCCCTGCCAAATCCCGAATTATTCCCTCTACATGAGGATCTACAATTCTACAATCTAAATATGATACACACATGTAAATATACGGACGGACGGACGGATTACTGGATTAAAATCTAAATGTGGGTATTCAAGTTGGCAGTGTCTACAAGTATAATAAGTACAGATATGTATACGATAAACGTATTTCCATTATTATTATCGATCATCCTTTAATCTGACTATCTTCCCTCTCACTAAATACGTTCCGAACACACACACACACACCATTGTTAGTTAGTTACTCGTCCCTTTTTTCATTAAATTTATATTAGGTACTTTTTCCGTTTATTATTTTACCGTTCCGTGTTGATCCAATCCAGCCTCACAATATTTTCCATGTATATTTCATTAATAATTCTACACCAATCCGATTTTCCTACTAATGATTTATGATGGATTTCTTTTGTCCTGCTCAAATGATCACAATCTCACACTTAAATTGCAGAACAAACACGATGGGAAACGTTCAAATTTTTATTGGAATGAAGGATTTTGAATGGGGATCGAAAAAAAATGAAAAGTATAATTGGAAATGAGAAACAGGGGATTTGTGCAAATTGCAACGGCAACGGCCAACGACGATTAAAACCTGCACTATGAACAGTTGGATTTGATTGGATTGGATTCAGCTACGGCTCTAATTTTATTATAGTTATTTGTTTTATAAAATTTGGTTGGAGATTAGAGATATGCCAAGTGATGAGTGAATGAGTGAATCAGTGAATGAGTGGGTGTGGAATTGTGGAACGAACATCACATTGAATTGCATTGCATTGCTACTACCGAATTCATACTAAGGTATAAATATTAAGTATGGAAGATATTGAATGATGATGATGTTTGTTTTATTTATTTATTTATTTATTATGTGTGTTGCTTGATTGCTTGTGTGAATAAGTTTGAAGAGTTCCCGATTAGCAATCGATTAGCAGGGAGCAATTAATCGGAATGTTTAGTTTAACAAATGACTGAATTAAAAAATATCTACCTGTGCAGGTTTTGACCATCAAATGTCGATTTGTGTGTCTGATCAAGTTTAATTGTGATTGTGATTTGACGGGGGAGAGCCTTTGTCGGTTAAAATGTCGGTTTATTCATAATCAAAGCTATCAAAGCTAATCTCTAATAATTCCCAATTCACACAACACAAATCTCCAAACAGAGCACAATTAATTTTCTTCTCTCTATACTTTGAGTTGATTGAAATTAAATTTGTATCGATGATTAACGAACGAACGAACGAAGGAAACGAAGGAATGGTTTCACTATTTTGATATATACCTATTTGAAAACTGATGCTGTCGTCGGTGCACTTTCCAACTTTTCACACCGCCATTTCATTTCCCATTTCCCATGGACTGACTCCAACTACATATTATTATGTCAATTACATACAGAATACAGCAGATACGACCAAACCAATGAACCAACGCAGTATACTTACTTACTTACTCCTCCTAACTGTATTTAATTATCATTGTGTGTAGAATGAATAAACAGCTTGTAGACATTGTCTACACGCATTTGTTAATAATAGTGACTTTATTATTATTATTATTATTATTATTATTATTTCTAATTGTGATTATAATGGAGTGGAAAACAATTCAACTAATGAGCCCGCTTCATGGTGCAATGTATATGTATATCTCTAACGTTATTCCACACTCATTCTCTGTTCTCTCTCTCTCTTTCTCTCTCTGTTTGTTTCTGTTGGGGAATTGCGGTAGTAGTAAAGTGAAGGAGATTAAGAATGCAATATCAAATGAGTATGTATTTAACTTTGAAGACAGTTATCTATATTATTATTATTATATCGTACAGAGTACAGAGAGAGTACAGAGTAGACTCCATCCATCCAACCATTGATCATTGATTATCACCTTCCCCCATATCAATCTTTTGTTTTTTTTCACACATCCCCTCCAAATATCTATACTCGTATTTTTTTCAATTACATATTATGACTTCATATTTAACTAACTCTGTCATATTTATTATCCATTGCATTTCCCATGTTCTTATCTCCTCCATTACATTAGATTTAGATACTTATTAGATATTAGATATTACACTACACACAAGTAATTAATTATGTGCAAAAGGGATTTAATCCCAGATTAAATCATTAATCCGAGTCGTCATTCATTTTGTGGAAACAAATAAAATTAAAACAAATTACACACTGGATTTTCAGCGTATTTTTAATTTTTAATTTTTAATCTGTCATCCGCATTTGAAATGAGCCATTTTAAACGGCATCATCATTATGTTTTCGATTATGAATTGTTATAAAGTGCATGTGGAATTCTTTGTACTTCTTGTAGTTGATATTTAAAATGTGAATATGTACTTTCTAATGCACTCTGAGAAAGGATAAATCAGCATTTTAATGGGTTTTAATGTCGTCGAGTGATATCCTTCAAATGTATATGAGACGGAATAATGTCGATTGAAAAGTGTCATGTGCGTTATTCGTCATTATTATTGGTCGGGGGATATGGAGAATGGAGAATGGACTGAATGGACTGAATGGAGAGCCTAACAGGAAGACATTTAATGTACATTCAAAGTGTAAACAAGGACGATGAGGAGACATTCACTCATCATCATTATCATCATTTAGAAATTTGATACTCCTCGTTATTGACGGAGTGAGCAGGCACTCGAATCATTTATTAATAAAACGATTAAGAAAGTTTCCTACTGTATATATAACTAAAATTCCAATGTTGAGTGTGTCATAATTTATATCCATTGTTTATTATTGTTTATTAACACACACATTTATTCTACAAACAACCAACAGCCCCAAAGAAAATGTGACAACGGCACATTTTGCTTGTGAAAATCGTCCTTTGGATATTTTCTACTACCATGTGAAAATCTTACATGCGGTGAAACGAGGAGGAGGAAAAGAAGAAGATGAAGAGGAAACGTTGTGATGCTTACCAACTGTTGCTGGAGTCGAGATTCGATTGGAGTTTCCCGATCTGGATTCGTACTGCCGGTGGTTTGACCCGATCTGACCTGACTCGCAACCCACGCTTCCGCAAACGTCTCCATTGCACTTTGAAAATCCATTATGTTTCTTTTTCAAAATCTTTCTCAAGATTTTTCACAACAATTTTTCATTCAACAAAAATTGAAAATCTCCACTTCACTTTTCACAGTATAATTTGTCATTGATAATCCATTTTGTACGAGTAATTTTCCGTACGAGAGTAATTTATTTCAGCCTGTACACAAACCCTCAATCATCTTTTCCATTGTCTGGACTCGTCAGAATTGAATTGAATTGAATCAGTTGTCTGTTGTCTGTTTTCAGTTGTCAATTTGCAATCCAATATCAAGGAAAATCCAGTAAAAACAAACAGAAAAAGTCACATGTGTTCAATTTATTGTTTTGATTCAACTATTTTTCACTTATATTTTGGATTTTCCTGTTCAAAAACTGTGGTTGTTTGGTTGAAAGTTGAGAGAGGACTGAGAGAAAAGAAAAGGGAAGGAAAAGAGAGAGAGACTCGTGTCTTTTTTCTACAGCACCGTCGTTGGATTTGTAATATCTCCTGCTGCTGCTGCTTCTACTTCTACTCCTGTCGTTCGAGTACCACCACCAAAACTCGTGTGGATGATAGAGCAAGAAATCCAGGGAAATACTCGCCTGCACATATAAAATGGCTATGAGTTGGTTGGGAAAGGATTAGCCACACGGAATGACAAGGGAAAGGATGAAATAGAGAGAGAGAGAGAGAGAGAGAGAGCGAGCGAGTGAGAGCGAGCGAGTGAGAGCGAGAGAGACGACGTCAATATAGAACTTAATCCGCTAACCCGGCAATAGATAATCCCATCGACGCTCTAAACTCGTATACATGTGTGTCTGCAGTCTGCAGTCTGTATTCTGTATTAGTGTGTAAGCGTAAACCAACGAGAGCAAGGACGACAAATACAACGACCAGCCGAGAACATCCACACACACACACACACACACACAAATACACATGCAGAGCCAACAGACTTTTTATCCCCTATCTAAATCCTCTCCGAATTGGAGAATTCTCTCTCCTTTTTCTCTCTCTCTCTCTCGCTCTCGCTCTCTGGAGATGAATGTGGAATTGGAACGAAAACACCAAGAGAGATAGTAACGATGGATGAAGACAGATAAAGTTTTTCAATTCCGACTCCAAATGAATGAATGGAGGATAATCAGAGATGAGATGACAGATGAGGTGGATTGACAAATGTCTTTCAAGTTGTCAATTAATTTGGATTATTTCTATTAAAATTCAGATTAAATTGTTGTTGTTTGTGGATTTGGTACGGGTTGCTGATGGTTGATGATGGGATAGAAATAAAGAAAGAAGGCGTGACGACGAGACGAGAGAGCGATTTGTATTGTGTTGTGTTGATTGTGAGCGACGACGGAGGATTGAGTTGAATGCAGTTGACTTGTTACGCGTGTTGGAGAGTGATTTCGTATCGTATCGTGTTGGAGTTGGAGTTGGAGGGCGAGATGGAGCAGAAATTGGAGTGAGATGGTGTAAGATGAGCTGTGGGTTAAGGAATGAGTGTTGTGTTGGGTTGGGAGTGTGTGTAAAGTAAGAGCAAAGGAGGAGAAAGTTAAGTAGGAAAAGACGGGGCAAAAAACACTTGAAACGTCTAAAGAAGGTGGATAGTTGGATAGGAGATTCTTCTTGTTGGTTTTCCGTGTGCCACTGCTTCTGCTACTTCTACTGCTGCTGCTCCTGGCTTGGCTGGCTCCTGCATGTGGATGTTGGGTTGTTTCGGGGTGTAGCCCAACGAGCCTTCGTATTATTCCTGCTAATCTCATCGCCAGTTATGGGCCTCAGATTCCTCACGAAGGCTGGTTCTAGCCAACCTTGAGCATGACTAACTTTCCCTTACTCCTTCTCCAACTATCCCTCCACTTCTCTCTCTATCTTCTTGCTTTACTCCACTCCGCTTTCCTTCTTCTTCTTCTTCTTCTCCTATATCAACTCGCTATTTTACCCTAAAAAAACTGGCTCACACACATTCGACTACTATATCTCAAGTTGCGAAGGAAGAGTCTAGTCGAATCCATCCCTTTTCATCTTCATCTTCATCCCCTTCTTTCATCTCTCAAACGCTCACACACTCGCCGTCCGTCACGTGGCCAACTGGATCCCTTTCAAATGCTTTATGGAAGGAAATCAAATTGTTTATTTTATGTGTATGCTCCACCACGAAGAACCCTTCGTCATCTCCCCATAGTTAACTATCCATCAATTCAGTTTAATTTATTCCTCACAATTACAATCAGAAGTACAAGTCATCATTAAATTAATATTTTTCTCAAGACATTTCTTATAATTCGTATAAAGTTTAGTTGCATATTTTTTCTCGATTTGTTTAAGTGTTGTTTATAGGAGGAATGAGACGTGCATTGTATATTTGTATTATTTTGTATATTTGTGTATTTGGAAGGGAAATGTAATATAATTGAAAGTATAGTTTGTATATTTATTTATGTTTCATTTTTTGGTAAAACATGGAAAGGAGGAGGAGAAATTGTGAAAAAGTTTTTGCAGTACGCTGGGAAAGTTTTTGAAATGGGGGAGGGGATTGTGGACATGAGGAGGGCAAGATGGGGTCTTAGCAGGAATTAAACACAACAGTCAAGGAATTAAACGGTGGTTTTTTGATGAAGAAAGTTTGATCGAGTAATAATTTGAGAGTTGGGAACGAGAGACATGAAAAGGAAGAAAGGAAGAGAGAAAGAAAGAAAGAGAGAGAGAGAGAGAGAAAAAGTAATAATGGAGAAAATTCAACACTTTTCCGTTTCTAATCCAGAGCGAGGAGCAGTGGAAAGTTGGTGGTTGGGTTGGCTGGCAGAGAATCACTAACTAACACTGAAATGTATTACATACCAAGAACAGTTAAACAGTTGAACAGTTGACAATCTTTTCACCATTTCCATATGGTTTTTTTTTGCTGGCATCTTTACTCAAGTTTTCTACTGTTTTCGTATATCTGTATTTGAAATTTGAATGAAAAATATTGTTATTTCATAGAAGGTGGTTGGTTGGGAGTATAAAATATCCGTGTATATGTGTGTAAGTGGAGAGTGAGAGAGAGAGAGAGAGAAAGAAAGAGTACAAGGGAAATAATGGGTGGGTAGTTGAGAGGAAAAATGATCGAGTTAATTTGAAAGTTTCGGGAGACTAAAAGTATTAGATGGAGAAGAAGAAGGGTTTATGATGAACGTGCTTCTCTAGAATATATCTGGCATTAATGCTCAAAATGCTCTCAAAATGCCCAACAGTCTCAACTCTCAAATTCTCCCCGTCTTTCTCTCTTTCTCTCTTTCTCTCTCTTCATTCCATTGCATTCCAACTAAATTGTAGAAGAAGAAGGACAAAACATGAGGAAAAATACATTTTAATCTTGCTCGAGCAATTTATTTCCCCGCCACAATTTCTTACTCTCTTTCTCTTTTCTCTCTCGTTTCTTTCTCTCGAGTGTCACACACTAACGGCTGGGATTTAGTCAACTTAACTAACAAACTTAAGGCCTCTCTCTCTCTCTCTCTCTCACTCACTCTGCCGACTGCCGAGGAGTCTTCCACGTCGGATGTATAAACATAATAACGGTCCGTTTCAATGCTGCTGAAATGTCCTATAAAATAAAAGGATGGAAACGGAAGGAGAAGGAGAAAACTACAGATAGTCTGTCTGGTAAAACCCTTGAGAAACTAACACTAAAACTATAGCCATTTTCATTCTCTCTCCCTAATTAGGCCAGTAATTGCTCTAATTCTTCATTCTCATTCTCGACCATATCGTAGACATGTAGAAAATGGCTCTTGAGATCTTGCTTATCGAATCTCTTCCCCCCACCCCCACCCCCACACCACCACACCCCCATTGTCATACGACTCCAACCACTTTTAGTCCACAACTGCACCAGATAGAAAAATTGGGGGGTAGAAGGAAAGGGATGAAACATAAACAAATGTATTGTTTCTTCTCCTCTTTATCTGTCGTGTGTTCGTGTGTGTGTGTGTGTGCGTTTGTGGGGAATGGGAAATGTCACTTGGGTTGACATAATAATGATGATGTTGCTGGTCGTAGCAATCTCAATAGCAATAGCAAGTAGCTCGTGTGTACATACGATGCAAAGAATGTGTGTGTTTGTATATAGTTGAAATGGGAATGAAGATGTTGGGTTGGGGTGGGGGATGGATGGATGGATGGATGGATGATAGTTGGATAGTTGGATGGATCCTCAGAGTCGCCACACACACATTCTTTATTGACTCGAAGATTTAGTGAGCGGGTCGAGTTGGAAGACGCTTTTGCATTTCTATTCCGACGACCCATAGTTAATTCCTCACTAATACTTTTAATACACAGGGAAAACCGTCTGCGTTTCTTCTTCTCCTTCTTTCTCCTATATTTCGTCTGAACCATTTTACTCGCACATCTCCACTTCTACATCTTACTTTACTTTACTTTACTTTACACGCTCCCCCATATTTTATAGAAAACATTTTAGTCCTCTCCTTCTTTTTGTTCTTCTTCTTCTCTCTTTTGAAATTCCCAAATTCCGGGAATCTACATTACATGGAAAATCTAGACGAAATAAGAGATTCTTCACTCGGTCTCGTTTAGGTCGGTTTTCTCATACACTTTGATGACTTTTCAATATGAATGCGAATGCGAATGCAAATGCAAACGGGGAATAATAATAAAAGCTTCAATTGCCAAACAGTTGAAGTCTTAAGAGAGGAAACAAAATGCATGGAAATGGTTGGTCTGAAACTGAAAGACTTGCGTGTTATTTACCAACAGGGAATTGTAATAATCCCGGGAATAAGGAAGAAAGAGAGAGGAATCGTATGGAATCGTATCGGATAGTTATCATCGTGTGCAAGGAACAACAAACGAGGAGGAGACATCCCTCATATCTTTTCCCACCACCACAATTGTCTCATGGACTCATGGCTATGGCTTTGGCTAATGGAAATTCTATATATATCTGTATGAATGCCGATGCCGATGCGGATGTCGTCTACCACCAATAATTCATTTCTTATTCAAACTTTGGAAAATTTACGATTTCTCGAAGCTCAATTTTGTCTAGAATTTACTTACAGAGTCGTCGTTCGTATTTTAGGAAATCTCCAATTTCTAATAGACATTAACATTTCAGTCCTTTTATTCTCCGATAATGTTTCTCCCACGTAGACATTCGTTATTCGTGCTCAACTGAATGTACATACAAGTATTTCCATATTCTCAATATCAATATCAAATATAGAAGAACAATAAGAAATGTCGATGGAATTTTTTAATGGTGTTTTATGATGATCGTGATGATTGAAATTGGGTCAAAACTCTGACTCGATTGAGTGTCAAATTTGAGTGTAACTCAAATGTCTTTCGCACCGCTCTCTCTCTTTCTCTCTCTTTCTCTCTTGATGAATTTTCAGGTTCGCCAGTTGAACGCGTGAAAGAGTTCCTCGTTGCACTTTGCACAGTTTTCTTGTGGAGATGGCCGTCGCCTCCTCGAATACTGGAATACTCCTTCATTCCTTCCTCATGCTTTTTGTTTAACCAAATAAAATGTGAATATGATGTGAAATGTGATCCGTGGTCGTTGAGCCGGTGTAGACAAGCCATAATAAACAAATGGAATGTCTCCACACTCGACTCGACACACTCCACACAAGAAGCCGTATTCATGTTCATATTCATATTCGAATTCAGGGAATTGAGCAAGTTTTCTTTGAGCATTGTCTTTTGGAAAACATGACAAATCCTGGAAAGAACATGACATTGTCATTCTACTAAATTCCCCATCTTGCCCCCCCCCCCCCCCCCCGCCCCATGTGATATACTATGTACGCACATACTACTGTACTCTTCTTTATACTTTATATACCTACGTATTTATGACTACATACTTTGTATAGATTAAAAAAGATGCCATATCCCCTGAAATCCCCTCCCCCGTCTCGTCTCGTCGCGTCTACTCTCCACTCTTTCGTACAATACAAACCATCCACTGTTTCATATTATTTAGTCTTAGTCTCTCGCTCTCTATATTTATTGGATGTATATTTAATATTTTAATATCGTACATTTTACTCCCATTTTACTCTTTCCGTCATGCATTTGGACATTAAAATCAAATGAAATGAATGTGCAACGTGCGAGCATTTACAGATGGACAGGTAAATTTGGAATTCAAATGTTCTAGGGCTGTTTGGTATTTTTTGTAGCTGTATTTCTAATTAGGATGGGAATTGTGTGTGTGTGTCAGTAGGGATCCAGATATAGATATCGCATGCTCTGGAATCCCAATGAAATTGCAATACATATTCTCTTCATGTTGTTGTGGACACAAAGTGGGAGCGTAATAAGCAATCGAGACGGAGAGTAATCAAGCAATGAGGGATGGGATTTCCTCGTTGACACGTTACACCATAGAAAAGACATGACAGCTCTCTCTCTCTCTCTCTCTTTCTGCGCCCTGTGAACAAAGGACTGTGGACAATAAAAAAAGGACAGATTTGCTAATTACACGATTCGTGTGTCCATGTCCACTCGACCGAATGGCGAATTGATTGACCCCTGACTGTGCAAACAGCTTTTCCCCATTGCAGATCTATTGTTTTGTTTTATATCGTCTGAAGACCAAGACCAAGACGACGTTGGACATTTTGCTTTCGTGGTCAGCTGGATTCAAGGGAAACTGCATGAACCACAGGATGATGCTGATTACAATTATTTAAGATAATCATCCAATCATCCA
Source organism: Gisinianus flammeolus (assembly GCA_034699125.1). Classification (NCBI taxonomy): domain Eukaryota; kingdom Metazoa; phylum Arthropoda; class Collembola; order Symphypleona; family Katiannidae; genus Gisinianus; species Gisinianus flammeolus. The sequence goes on along the minus strand of JAIUND010001726.1, from coordinate 15,354 downwards.
TCCATCTATCTCTCATTAGCCTTTCGAATTTCCGTTTCATGTTTACAAGAAACCGGGTTAAATTTGGTATTTGTATTTAGGTACATAATATATAGTGGACTTGTTGGGTGCGTATTGAATGAGAATTGTGGATATTTAGGTCAAGATGGTTGGGGCAATTGAGAAATATCCTCAAAGAAATGACGTCGGGAATGAGAAACAAGATCATTTTAATTGGGAATACTCTGAATTTTTGCCACGTGTATATCGAGATTTCTCTCGTCTAAACTCTAACTAAAGGGAAGTTAATGGGTTGGCCAAGAGGAGGAAAGTGGAGTTGGAGTTGGAATGAGTGAGTGAGTGAGTGGGTGTGCAGTAGCAAGTAGCAACGGCTGTAGTGAGTGAAAGAGTGAGTGTGAGTGTGAGTGTGCATGTGAGGAGCTCAGATAAATGACGTGAGAAGGCTTTTAAGTTTTACCCAGAGTGAAAAGCAGGAAATATTCGATGATATAATTATAATCATTCATACAACCTGCCGATGATAGGAAACACATGGAAATACACGGACACGATGGAGATGGATAGAGGAATGAATTGGAGGGATATGAATATTCCCATATAAGTATATGTACAGACAGAGAGAGAGAGAGAAAGAGAGAAAGAAAGAGGGCGAGAGATATGACGCGAGCAGTTAAAACGGAGGAAAATGCTAATATGGACCGGTAAGTTAAGTAGTGAGTGAGTGAGTGAGTGAGTAAGTAAGTAAGTAGCTGCTCCAACTCCTACTTGGTAACATCCATATTAAAGAGATACCTGGAGATGGAACATTTTAGCACCATCGCACATCGCACATCATCCACAATTGAAATGTATACTTACATAATACATAGACATTGAGTTTAGACTTGAGAGGGCCTCTCAACTGTTCAATTCTCTGCTCTGCTTTGCTCTATCGGATGGATATGGATATGGATGGACGGCAAAAGGGAAAATGTTTCTGGCTCCTTCTTCTTCCTCCTCCCTTTATAATCTCATTAGCTGTCAAGTAAAAGCCAGTCTTTGATTTAATTACTCAGCTTTAATTGCACGTCTAAATGCATCTTAATTGCACAGTTAACCAGCAACTCATTTCCCTCCTCCTCCAAAGAACAAAGATCTTCAAAGGGATCTCTATACATCTCGACTCTCTCTCTCTCTCTTTCTCTCTCTCTCTCTCTCTCTCTCTCTCTCCACTCTCCACTCTCAAAGTCGGAAAATGCCTCTTCTTCTTGGCCATGATTTCCAACATCCAACAAATGTCTCTAAAAGCAAAAAAACGGGGGGGAGTTCCCTTCCCTCTCTGTCTCTCTCTTTCTCTCTCTCTCTGACCCGGCTGTGCTACCCTCTCTACCCTACTTTCCACTGTTCCCATTCCACAATCCACAACCAACCCTTCACATTCACTGAATATAAAAAACTGTTTATTAACTAACAATTAACATGTAACAGATAAAACAGTTTAAGTGTTATATTTTCCTATTTTTAAGTCGACGAAACAGAATCGGTATTCACATAGTCCAAAACAAAATTCAAATTCAGAAAGAAATCTGCAAATACCGTATATGAATTCTGATTTTAAAGGATGAGAGTGAAGATAGAAAGATAGAAAGAGAGATGATCAAAGGATTTTTACTCTAAATGAATATATTCGGAGAGTCGGTTTTTTAAGGCAGGAAATATTTGCTTTATTATCCATTCCATATAGCGATCGTAATGAGACTGGTTTTCGAGAGTCTCAAATTTTGAGAGTCTCAATCTCGAAACTCGAAAGTTTTGAGACTTTTGAGACTTGATTGAATTTTCTTGATAGATGTTCTCACGTTAACTCCTGAAACGTGCAAGATTTTCACTCTGGATTTGGTCTTAAGTGAAAAGTTGCCGATTTAAATACCGGTTTGTAATTTGGAATAACCGGAAATTGTTGTTACCCGGGTGTTACGATTTTACCGATTTGTTTGAATTATGACTTCAGATTTTGAATCTTCTTAGTTTTTTAACCCAGAATCCAACGAATCATATGCTTGCTAAAAATCCCGGGTAAAACACCGAATTCGGATTTTTCGGAGTTTGATCAAAGATTCACATTCTACATACTTTATTACATAGGAATCCAATTAAATTGGAAGTATGTGTGGGATTTCGAACACGTTCGAAACCCCGAAAACTCTGAATTATAGCAACCCGGGTATTTTGACAGTATCCACGTCCAGAACTGTCATGTACCATGGCTTTACATTGCCATTGCAAAAAACCCGGAGTGAAAATCTTGAACGGTTCAGGAGTTAACGTGAGAAAACCGAAAATTCAATCAAGTCTCAAAAGTCTCAAAATTTTCGAGATTTCGAGATTGAGACTATCAAAATTCGAGACTTTTTGAAACATAGAAACAGATAGGATCTCAAATTCGAGATTTTGAGACAAGTCTCGTCTCGACGATCGCTAATTCCATAGCTTGATTTTGTGTCAAGATATTCAACATTCAACGTTCAAGACGATGGCAAATAGAGAGAGATGGTGAGAGAGAGAGAGAGAATGGTAAAGGATTCCCCTTCCGTACACAAGTGTTTGTTGTCTGCATATTATTATTTGAAGGTTTATTTGAATTTGAGGTTGAAACCACTTGATAAACACGCAAGAGAGAGAAAAGAGAGAGAGAGAGAGAGAGAGATGACGGTGGCTGGTCGTCAACGTCAGACTCAATGTCAACCGAACATAGACGAGGAATTGGCCACCATACTGAATGTATTTATGTTATAGAATAGGATGGTGGGCAATTTCATATCGGATTCAGCTTGATCATAGACAGAGGAGTGAAACGCGGACGATATTTACTTTACCCCCCCCCCCCCCAAAAAAAAATACTCGGTGTATCATCTCTCTCTCTATCTCTCTCTCTCTCTCTTCGCTATCATGATGCTGAGTAGGAGTCTCAAGGGGCCTCTTTATTACCTTACTTTGAACATTTTTCTGCTGGATTTGTGTACAAAATATCTGTAAATAAACTCGTTTCGACTTTAGACACGTTCCCCGTTGTTTATCTCCCTCCTTTAGTTTAGTTTAGTTTATCAGGAATAACGACCAAAAGGAATCCCAAGCAGAAAAATCAGAAAAATGAATCAAATCATTATTAAGATGCGTATTAATAATCATATAATTTCCAAAACGACGGAAAGCCACATTTTGTGTGTGTGTGTTTCGGAGAAATGGGGAAGTTAAGAGAGTTGATTGAACAGAACAGAGGGAAACGAGAATGAGAGAGAGAAAATTGGGAGAAAAGTCGAGGACAACTCGTCGGGGGTGGATGAGGATGACTATAGTTATAGTTAATAGGAGAGTAAGTAAGTAAGTATGGATGGGGAGGGAGGGAGGGGGAGATGGAGATGATGTAAGAAAGGAAGAAAGGCATGAAGCCCACGAGGAGATATCACAAAGATGAGTGAAGTTGACGAGAAGATAAGTGCGCTCCCGTTCCTTCCTTCCTTCGTTCGTTCGTTCGTTCGTTCCTCGGCGGAGGGAGAAAGCATAAAAGCATAAGTAGATACTTTTCCATTTTAAAGCGGAGGTTGTGAAGTTGTGAGAATTTTGAATTGAGTAAGAAAAGCAATGGGAATATGTAATATATGTATTTGATAATAATATAAAGTGGGGTTGGCTGGAGAGAGAGAGAGAGAACAATTTCCTTTTCTCTGTTGTCTATCGTATGCTCCTCCGAGTTTTGATGTAAAGTCCTCTTGGAAAATGTGAACTCTGTCTGTAATCTTCTTTGTGGCTTAAAAATGTTTTAATTTCCTATGAATCCAAACAAAAGTTGCTCTCATTTTCTTGATAAAATGATGAAAAAGCTTCAAATCCCATCTTGATGGAATAAAACGAGAGGAACCCTTTTTCAAAAATCCCAAAACGCTCAAGTCAGAAAGAAACTGGGCATTTTTCTCTTCAACTACTTATGACTTACTCTTTTCTTCTTCTTCTTGTTCTTGTGGTCTCTGTCTCTCTTCTCTGTCTGTTTCGGTGTCTGTTGCATATGTTTCCTCCTTCTCCTTTTCTCCTACTAAATACTATATGCATATGGCGTATAGTCAAGTTATCATACATTTCGTTTGTCATGTCAAATGGGAATTATTACCATCAACTCAACTCAATTTATGCATATTATATTCATCAACAAATTTAACTTGTGTAACATCCGAATACTTTTTTTTAACTTGATACATATCAACAGATCCTTTAACCTTTTACCATGAATATTCCTATCCCAATATTATCAACATGCCCTTTTATTCTTTTATTATGCACGCCCACACATATGTTCATCATTGTAGTATGCATGTATTTCTCCATTCCCACATCCTTGTCATCATCATCATCGTCATCGTCATCACACAATTCACAATCATATATGAAGAGAAAAATGCAAGACGGTTTGAGGAGGAAAGAAATGACTAAGTCAGTATTTGTGTGCCGTTAAAATATATGTAGAAGAGGACGTATAGAAAGAGAGAAAAGCTCTCATCTCATGTCAGGCTGGAACGGTTCAACCACTACAACCATCCTCCTCAACTCCTCATCCTCTTTTCCATATAAGTCATGTAGGGACTGACTTTTACTTTTATCAGTCGTCAGTTCATCCTCATAGATAAAAAGAAAGATGACAATAAGTCTCCTCTATATGCGATATTCAAATGTCTATTATTCCTCTTTATTTCTTTTCCAATCATTTTAATACTAATCTCCCATCAATTTCCATGACTTGTCGTCATCATATTATATGAATACACAAAGAAACCATTTTTTGGCATACATGGGATATTTTTTATTCAAAAACTAAAATAAGGTTCGCGAGCTTTCGAGTCACTATCTGTGCTCATCCTCAGGTGTGACAACAATGAAAATAATAACAATTACTTAAAATAAGACTTTTTTATAGTAAGGAAAGGGTTAAAATTCATTCCCAGATATTTCAGTGGTGTGTAAGTTGACAATGTTTATAACTTTAGTGTGGGCGTTACTTAATTTAAAACCATTTTTATCCTTGTTCATTAATGTTTCCTCTGACTGTTGAATAATTAAACCTTCCTTGATTTCCCGTAGATTGTGGTTCCTCTCTTTACAAACCAGTCTGGATTTCTTCCAATCAATGCAGTGTGTGAACTTATTGTCCATAATATGACTGCACACGGCTGATCCATGATATTTTTATGTACAAGGGGCTGTGCATGGTATCTCGTAGATCCCTGGAGGTTCCAGTTCTTCTAGGTCCTTAACGCTCGCGAGTAGACGCTTGACCTTTGTCCCTGGTGTAAATGTGACCTTCCAACCAAATTTCCTCCATAAGAATCCAGCTATATTGCTTGAGACTTTCCCAAAGAAAGGTATGCAGACCCACCTGTCCTTTTCCGGCTTTTTTCATCCATTTCCTCCTCGACGAGTTGTGACGGGTAAGCGGGGATTTCTGGGCTCCTGGGTGGAGTCTGGTGGGTATGTGGAATTATGAGACCGGGATTTTATGGGACGGGGGCTGAATTTGTAGAAATAAACGTCTCGCTGAGGGGACGTTTTTCCCGTGTCTTGTGCAATGTGTATGACTATACACAAATGCACATCGTAAATTATATATACTCACCCATTGTAAACAGAACTTTTCATGTATCTACTTACCTACCTACTGACTACTGATGTATATTGCAGACGATAGAATTCCAATATTTCCAATTGTGTAATTAGTAACTAGTAATTACTGTCCCGCTCATTTTGTCAAAAAAAATCATACATATGCATGCACATTCCACTGGCAAGAAATTACGCAATTATTCTTTCTTTATCTTTTTACAGTTATTCCCTTGTGAACATAATTTTGTTCTTGCTAAACAAATGTATCTATATTTATGAGAATCTAACTAATGTTGGAAATTGGAATTGTTGGATGAGATGTTGATGGTGGACTGAACTGAACGGACACTGGAAAGGAATCTACTGAGAAGGAATCAAATTTCTGAGAGGCTTTGAATTTCTAGGCCTTTGAATTGTGTGAGCCCGCGTTTCCTGAATTTCCAGCAATATTGCCGTCAATTGATTTTCTTCTTTACTGATTGTGAATTGAGTCATAATTTGTGACTTGTTACGTTAAATTCGTGTGTAATTCTGTAATCTTTATTTATTAAACCTAGGAATTTAAACATGGATCAATCGAAGAGAAGAGGAATTAATTTAAGGCGATCTTGTCAACATGATCATATCGTTCAATTATTAACTACCATTCTATAAAAGTAATTAGCTGGCATAAATTACTTTTGTCTGTGTACCAAAACATATACCTACTTAAGTACATATAGTATAATACAGATATTTATTATTTATATATCATATTTGTTGAAAATGGAGTTTATTGAACTCATACGAGCTCCGAAAGTTGACAATGTCGTCATGAAGAGAGCCCTATATCCAAATGTGGAAGGGACACTGTGAGTTATAAGTACACATCTTACATATTAATTAATTAATTGATGAATGTGAGGAATCTTAATATTCATATTTCTCGTTTGATTTTCGAATATATAGTTGCATCACTGGTCATCATTTAATACTCTCCTCTCGTAAAGAAGATACCGAGGAATTATGGGTAAATTTTCATTCAAAAAATTAAGTATGGATGTATTTATTTGAGAATTTCTACCGGATCATGCATTTATGTCTGACCAGATTCCATCGATGGGAAATAAGTGGTTTTTTTCTCTTATACTTACATAATGAGATATATCTATAACTATTCAGTTGAGTTGAGTGACAGTGACAATAAAATGTATTTTCTCTCTGTAACAAAGTATAAGGGCGGAAAACCATCGTTTTCCCATCTGTGAAATCTTGTCAGACGTAAATGCATGATCCGGTATATAATCAAAAAGGAAAATGTAAACATTGGGGGCGTGAATATATATAGAATTATATATTGAATTATATAGAATTCAAAAATAAAAACATACATGTATAGAGATTTTGTAATTTGTAATTGACAAAGTGTTCTTGTTGTTGTTGTTGTTGTGAATTTCGCAGTTACTTCACCGGAATATTGATATGGTGGATAGAAAACCATCGACATTTGGTGGGGGGACCGTTATCGTTAAATGTAAAGACTTTTCTGTGATACAATTAGACATTGTAAATACAGAGGAATTCAACAATGTTGCAGATTCTATTGAGGCTCTCTCAAATATCGGTAAGTATTATGAATCATGCATTAAGCATTTACAAATGTCGTATTTTATTATTGAGAATTTACTCTGAACATCATTTATCGCATATACATTTATCACAACTCAATACATGTTCAGAACATGTATTGAGTTGTGATAAATGTATAAATATTTATTCTGCACACGTATTTAGATGTACCTAATCTCCTCTACCCGTTTTTTTACCGACCCATGTACAATATTGTGGAGGATGGATGGACAGCATTTACAACAGAATCCGAATTTTCAAAGCTAGTATTAAAATCTGAAGATTGGCGTATCAGTCATGTGAATAAGGATTATTCGGTATATATTTACATAAATTCATAAATATATGTTTTTGTATCCGTATTTCATTCAAAAATCTACCAAAATGTTTGTCATATTATATTTTTAAACTTTATTAATATTCCTGTGGGCATTTACATTTTACATTATATATAGGTGTGTAATTCATATCCTGCATCCGTTGTTGTACCTAAATTAGTCCCGGATGAAATAATCGTGGCTGCTGCAGGATTTCGTCAAGGAGGTCGATTCCCAATCCTTTGCTATCGTCATGAGAATGGTGCCGTTTTACTACGTAGTGGTCAACCGTTGGTTGGTCCAAGTGGGAAACGTTGTAAGGAAGATGAAAAGCTTATAAATGCAGTTTTAGGACCGGGGAAAAGGGGTTACATTATTGATACTAGAACTCAGACATTGGCTCACACAGCTAGGGTAAGATATTGACAAAATTGAAACCTCTGTGTGTACATCCTGTTTGTACATGAATGTGTTTCAATATCAATATATAGTATATTAACTATATTATATACGTAAAATATTTCATTTTATTTATATTATACATATACAGTAGATTCAAGCATGCCATTCAATCGTAACAAGTTTGTAGAACAAGTAAAATTTAGATTAAATGTGTAGAATTATTAGTCAAATATTTTATAGTTATACATATATATATATCGTATATACTGAAAATAGTCTCGTTTTTCATACTGAACTCTGTGAGAGTTGCACAGATTATTATTATACCTATTTCAATTCTATAACTTTGATGTGCCTATTTTGAATCAATACTGTCTTCACCATATTTAACCCCCTTTTTGATCAAAACGTTTTCTTAGCTAAGTGTGCTCCACTTGTTGTTGTCAGTTTTTATATGGTTCACGTTTTTCTCCATCCCCCCTCAAAAATTTGACTCTCACTCCGAAATCTTAAACTTTATTCTGATTTATAATTTATGAATGAAGGTCCTAATCATTTTTTATTTTATTTTTAATAATTGATGTCTCGCTGACTATATTGATTTGCGTGTCTTCTTCACAATACACTCTCTTACTCTATTTCTCTGTCGTTCTGATGAGTTTATTCTCTGTATAATGAAATTGTTTAAGTGCTCGCTCATTTCATCATGTAAGCTATATTCTATTCATTTATTTTCCATTATTATTATCATTTACAATTTTGTTATTTGAATGTGTTATTTACATGAGTGATTTTTTTTTAAATAAAAAAATCATATGTAAGGCATCATTGTTGTTCAAAATCAAAATCAAAAAAAATCAAACTCTTGAAAACGTTTTCCGTTGTGGGTGTTTAAAACGAGGCTAGGTTTATATAAAATGATATATATGGATGGAAATTCAGGTTATATTTGATTGGCAGCAGTCTCGGGGAGGGGGTTTCGAGTTAGAAATACATTATCCACAGTGGAGAAGGGTCCACAAACCGATTGATCGTCATCATAATCTCTTGGATGCTCTCGCCAAACTTATGGAAGGTTAGCTGGAAGAAATATTTACAATTCAATATATTAGTTTTTGATGACAGATGAGGAGGAGAAAGGATATATTAATAGGACATTTGAAATATATACATATAATATCCTTAGCATGCAACGATACTGGTTGTACCATGGACAAATGGTTGAGCAGATTGGAATCCAGTAATTGGTTGTCCCATGTTCGAGACACTCTTAATTGTTCTTGCCTTGTTGCCCAATGTCTAGATCAGGTAATATTAATTAATTAATCAGTTAATTAATTACTTTGTGGAATGTGAAAGTGAAGTCCTATAATGGATGAATTTTGTAGTATACTTACAATTGTTTTTTTAAAATAATATTTACGATATAGGAAAATCTCTCAGTTTTGGCACATGGCTCTGATGGGACTGATACAACTTTAGCCGTTACTTCAATAACTCAAGTCATATTGAATCCTGATTGCAGAAGCATTCGTGGTTTTGAGGTACAGGATTATTACATTTGTTGCATTATTGCCGAGAATATAGATGCTAAAATGCATGTGATATTTTTTACTATTTATTGGAAACTCTGTTTGTGTGTATGCAGGCGTTAATTGAACGAGAATGGCTTCAAGGAGGGTATCCATTTGGGAGTCGTCATTACAAATCTTGCTATGCCTACACAGCATCCGCCGTTAAAAATCCCAAAAAGAAATATGCCCCAACATTCCTTTTATTCATCGACTGTGTCTGGCAGCTTTTTACACAGTTTCCATGTAGTTTTGAATTTACAGAAAATTTCCTCATTACCATACTTCAACATTCTTATGCTTCACAATTCGGTACGCAATAACTTGAAAAATCCGAGTTGGCTTGATTGATTCATTGTATGAAACTGTAAATTATTCGTACTCATATGGTGTTCTGTCCCGTGTGTTTAGGTACATTTTTGGCAGACAACGTTTGTGAACGAGAACAATTAAATTTACTCACAAATACAGTCAGTTTATGGTCTCATATAAATCGTCCAGAAGTAATGCAGACCTTTCTGAACCCTGTGTATGAACCCAATTCAAAAGTTATTTGGCCATCCGTCGCACCAGCTAGTCTGGTATACATATACTTATATTTCTTTCTTTCTTTTTTTTAATTTAAAATAAAATCCCAGTATATAGTGGATGGGATTTTAATTCCAAAAATCTGATTGGTAATTTTAATTCTAATGAAATACAGAGTTTATGGTCAGGCCTTTTTTTGCGGTGGGTAATGGATCAAACTCTTGCAAAAGAAACGTGGAGTGCTATTGCAGAAATGAAAGAGAAGGAACGAGACTTGAAAAGACAAGCCATCAAATTACGAAAGCAGCTTCTGGACATGGAAAAAGCTATGAATTCCAAGAAAACAGAAAGCAGCCCTTCAACATGAATTATGACAAATGTTTTTATTCTGCGAATTTTGCATTAAGTAATTAATTAATTGCAGCATACCAATGCCAATGATTTGCTTACGAATTTGCTCCGTATGGCTGAGTATCTATACAAACTTGTGTATTTTTTACTATGCATATATTTATTTTTATTTAATATACGATCAGCAGGAAGTTAACACGGAAGCTTTTTTCAATTGATATTTTTCCTAATTTTTTTTTTCGTCACAGTCACAATGTGCTCGTTGTTGTCCATCCAAAATGAATAACTTTGATCATTTTATATGACCACCAAAACGTTTGGCCCAAAATTATTCAATTAGAATAAATATCAGTTGAAAAGTCTCCATTACAAGTACGTGGTCACCACTATTTCGTGTTTTTATACATGTTGTTGTTGTTATTGTTCGACAAAATAAGTCTATTTAGTATTTACTATGATCCTTCCATTCCGTTATTGTACATTCGCGAACACACTAATCTAGTAATTTTTAGTTCCACGCACTAAAACAAAGATACTTATTTAGAAAAATTCAAAAGCACGATAAAAAGCAAAGAAATATTAAATGGTGCGAAATCGTAGCCTTTACTTACTGCTTGAAATTTTGATTCACTGCTGACTGCTAATTCTACTTAATGTACATGCCATACCGTTTTTCCCTTGTGCAAAAGCTACAGCTACCTAATAAGCAGTTTCTCAGCAGTATTGTGCCAGTACTGATCACAAAAGTAACTACATAAATTCCAAAATGTCGGAATAATATCACAGTGCTATTAATTAAATAATAATTGAATAATCATTATCGCATTTAAAACGTCAATGTTATACATATTCAACCCGAATGGTTATAACCATTCTTTAATATAAATATTAAAGAAAGAAACCATTAAAGGACATTCATTAATTATTTTGTGTTCAATTTATTACATGTAACTGTATTACACGTATTGCTTTTTCATTTAAATGCAAACACACACGGTAAAAATATTTAAGGGTTCACTTTTAAAATAAGACTTTAACATGGTTTTGGGGTTCAAGGCTATACCATTTTGTGATTCAAATTGTTAGTGAGTTGAGTATAGGGTCTTTAAAAATACAACACGGAATATAAATTACTACATTATAGATACATAGTAAGTAAGGAGTAAGCCCTTGTATGAAAGAAAGGGTAAAATGTAGAATTTAGTTATATGATTCTTCTTCCATAATAGTTTTTCTTATTTAGAGGAAAAATAACATTTGTTTTTTACTTCATTGATGGATATTTCCAATTCTTTATTTTTTGGGGGAAACGCGTTCGGTTATATATACTTACAATCTATCTTCTAACCATCGTCAGACATATAACTCAGAATATAATGACGTTCTTTATCTACGAACGTTTCCCACCGGTTGTTGTTTCGAGTTTTTATTCTTTAAATATGAATCTATACTATCCAAATTCTATCTTTGTTAATCAATCTCCCCATGATAGTGACTAATACTAGTCGATTATAATATAAAACAAACGATACCATACGAAATTAAGAAAAGCGAAAAGTTAAGTTTTGTTTGTCTCAACTTGCCCGTATTTTTGTACATAGTGTTTATAAATTCTGTGTGTGCGGTCTCTTTCGTGTGCGGAGGAAAGTGACGTTGTATACCAAGACTAGACGGAGGGCTGTCAAAATATATTCCGAATCCTTTCCGAAATGATAAAACCCTGAAACTCATTTTGAAACTCTTAAAACAGTGGAACTATTTTTTGGGGGTCCTATATTTCAAAAAAAAATTGGGATTAAAGATAGGTTTTTTACATCAGAATTCAATAAGGATTACAACTGTGAAGTCAAAATTCCAAAATTTTGATTTTTCGGCACCATAAAATAATTTAATCAAAATTCCACTGTTTCAGGACTTGCGGACGTTTATAAATCCTGCAACGCCTGTCTACAAGTCATGAAACAATGGAATTTTGATTAAATTATTTTATGGTGCCGAAAAATCAAAATTTTGGAATTTTGACTTCATAGTTGTAATCCTTATTGAATTCTGATAAAAAAATACCTTTAATCCCAAAATTTTGTTGAAATATAAGGACCCCCAACAAATAGTTCCACTGTTTTAAGAATTTCAAAATGAGTTTCAGGGTTTTATCATTTCTGATAGGATTCGGAATATATTTTGACAGCCCTCTGTCCCACATGTTCTTGATTGTGGGACTCTCTGTCGAACCAAGACGTTCGTTTCTCCTTGGAGTAAAATGAGTAAATACATAAATGACTATGTGGATACTAAAAGGGTATGACTTTCTAGATTAAGAGAGATATTTGAGATTTCCTTTTTGGCGCCAAGGCGTTTCTCGATGATTTTGTAATTCAAAAATCACAAGAAATAATCACATATTTTGTTTGAATTTAACTGAACTTTGTAAATTAATTAAAGATATTTGCAATTTTTTTTACAAACTTCTAACTTTTTCTATAAAATAGGCCATGTCTTTCTACATATTAATATGCCAAAAAGTGAAAAGTAGTAGTATGCGGCCCCTTTTAGTATCCACATAGTCAAATAATATGTACATTGCTAAGCCATTTTAGATTTCTGTGTCAGTGCTACGATCGTCGTTTAAGTAACCTGCGACTAGTGCGACTAGTGCTAACTTTTTTCTGCATTTATATTCTTCATTTATATTTATCCATTTAAAATCATATTTCTTTTATTTAAAACAAATCCCTGGAAACTGTGTAATTAAAATTCATACTGTGAAACATAGGTAATCCGAATTTTCATATTATTTTACAAAATGTACGGAACTTTTTTAGGTGTTGTTTTTTTTTTATCCTATATGTACAATATGTATACTTACATACTTTTCCTTTAATTCCTAATAATCATCATATGTACGTGTATGGATTATAGTACATATTATTATGGAATATTTCATGTTATTATTGTTATTTGAAATAGTTTTTATCATATTTTAATCACTTTAATTGCATTTAGTTAATAGGTAAACTATGAACTCACTATGAACTAGTGAAATAAGGGCATTTCTTTTACATTTCTTTCACTAAATTGTATAACGTTACCTTGTAGCATAACAATACGTTTTTCATTTAATTACAAAAAAATATTTTTTGTATTACATATGCCCTTTGTTCTCCTTTGTTTATGTTTTTTCTTAGGGCTATATCATATAGCCTGTATGTACATATACGATCACATATATGATATATCACAATATTCTACAGCGTAAGTATGTATGTAGTTGGATTGAGTTCATACAGCGTAAAAGTTTTTTCAAGAGGAGAGAATGTCGAAAGTTATAAAAGGGTCATCGTCTGTATATTCTTGCTTATTATTATTTCAGAGAGAATTCTATAAATATGATACATTATCGACATTATGTACATATTGCGTTTATTTTTTTGTTGAGATATAGATGCAAAACATAATGCAATTTAATTTCTTACTAATTTTTAATTTTGATTAAAAAATATTTCATTATGTTATTGTTGTAGGACGTTGTTTATAAAATGACACCAAGTCCAAATTCAGTCCAAATGGTTGGAGGAGTCCGTGTTCCAATAGGAGGAGGTCGTGTCAAGTCCTTCACTCCACTTATTGTTCCTGGTCATTCAAATCATCATTATCAGCAACAACAAATGATTCCAAATTATGGGATGATGAGAACACCATCATCATCATCATCCCCATCAGTAGAGAAATCCCAGGAATTTTATGCTGGAGCAAAATTTGACTTCTCACCCGCAATCGGATCTCTCCCCACACCACCGCCTACCTGGACAATCCCCCTTCTTCGATCTCACTCCTCCCCCTCCTCGCCCGTCACTACAACTGTTACCACCAACATCATCAACAACCATCATCAGCATGGAACACCAACCACAACTCGAATTGACGTCAACTCGCTATTCTTAACTCCACAAGTCATCAAAGCTTCGTCATTTCCTGGTAATGAAATGAACAAGAAAAGTACTGACAAGAATGAAAGGGAGAAGAGGAGGCTGGAGACTCAAAAGACGAAAAAGACTGTTGAGAAAATCAGTCATTCACAGAATAAACATGTTCGGAATTGGAATGAGGATTTGTTGAAAACTGAGGAAAAGTCTGCTCCATTTACTGCTACTACTACTTCTACTCCTCCCAATGCTACCAACTACAGTAACAAGAGAAACAGCAACAATTACACTCCAAAGACTCATCATCAGTCCAAGATGGAATCAAAGTCAAAGCCTACTAAACATTTCCATCGTCATCAGCGTCCAATTGTTCAAGTTGTTGTTGAAGCAAAACAAATGTATCCACAGCTTACTGAACATCTTAAGGGGCTCCTTAAAGTTCAAGGCTGATTTATCTATCCATCGTCTCTACTACTGGATAACGAAAAGTATTTGGATATATTATATAATACGTACGTACACATATAAGATAGTCATTGGCAAAACGAAAGACGTTTAAAAATTATTTGACTTTTAAAAAAAGGAAGGATCGAAGAATGAAAGCAAGAAGGAAAGAGAAAAGAATAGAAGCGAGAAATGGTGATGATAATGGTATGATAAAATAATAATTGCTGCAACAAGAATATTCCAATTCTACAATTAAGAATATTATTATTACTATTATTATTATTATATTTTATTTTGTTTAAGTGTTCACGAAACACGTATATACTACTGATATACACACTCTCAAGTGTTTGCAGCTCTTGCATTCACTTTTTACTCTCCATACGCTACATACTAAGTACATATATGTATATATAAAGAAAGAAGCTACATATTCTGTTTTATCGTTACGACTATCTCTATATATACAATAGTAATAATAATAAAATAATAGACATAGGTCTATCGATTTAGATTTTAACGTGACACAGCCAAATATGTACAAGCAGGGAAATACAATTACACTATCAATCATCAAGC
>JAIUND010001725.1:0-31029 GCA_034699125.1 Gisinianus flammeolus | reverse complement strand
TCTCTACGGAGTTCATCACGACCCAGAAATTTGGGGTGACCCAGAAACTTTTCGACCAGAGCGATTCCTCGGAGAACCCGGGAAAAAATTGAAGACGGATCATTTCCTTCCGTTTAGCACAGGGAAACGAAATTGCATTGGAGAAATCCTCGCGAGAGATCAACTTTTCCTGTATGCCACCACCATTTTTCAACGATTTACCATTTCTTTCCCCGCATTCAAAATCCCCAAAGTTGTTGCAATTCCTGGGGTTGCAACTGCTCCGAGCAAATTTCAAGTCCTTTTTCAATCCAGACACTCTGAATAAAAAACAAACATTTGGTTCCTTTCTCAACGTTTCAGTAGTACCTTATTTTCATTTCGTATTTTGTATAGTAAAATCCACAATCATCAATTCGCTTAAAGTACAATTTACTGAACAAAAACGGATAAATGTGGGATTCTAAATCATTCCACAGCGACGCAATTAAAATCTCCAAGTCCACAGCAAAAAATTGAGTATAGAATCGTCAACAAACGCAAGAATTTTTTATAATTGTATTAAATACAAAAGCGAACAAATGTTCGTTGCAGTTTCGTATTCGTCCAGTTGAGACAATGTTGAAAGTTTTTTTTATAGTTATATTGAGTGTGTGCATAATGAGAATATTGAGGTCATTGAGAAACTGGATTTGGATAAATATGCACTTGCACAGACATAATATTATATAATCGTGGCTTGTCACATCTCAAGGCTGATGAAGCTGTGTGCAAATGATAAAAATAAGTGCAGTGCCTTTTTTATTTATTTTGTACACATTTTAGTGTATAGGAAATTCATTGTCAGACTCGCAGCTGTTTCGCCAGCTCTTGAAGATCCATCCACATCAGTTGTGACTTCATCCTGAAATTTTGCATTAATTGCATCAAGTTTCATATACTGTGTGTGTGTGTGTGCACACAGTTTTAATCATGATTTGGGAGCTTTATTTTGTATATTGACTGTCGTCATTTGGGGGATTTTCCTGATTTGACAAAATACAAGGAAACATTTTCCACCGCGAGTAAATTAAGAATTTTCTAAACAACAAAAAAATCTAAATGAAACTATAAGGAAATTCCAACGCTTCCAATGTTTTGAAAAGTCAAAATATTTTCATATTTAGATTTCAACTGTAAATTACATCGAAATTGACGGAATGGTATTTACCGGTACAGCACGGTAAAGGTAAAAAAAAAGGTCACGCTGCTGAGTTCCAGTTTACAATTATTTTTATAAACTATCAAATATAAATAGTTTTTTAGCAAATATTTTTCTCTCTGAATTTTTTCAGATTTTTATAGCTTCTCAAATTTTGCCTCGGGACCGCAAAAAACAAAGCAATACAAAAATCTCTATAACGGCCAAAGTAATTTTTTTTTTACAGACTTGACCCGGATGTAAAAGTTGACAAGGAGGTCTATCATCCCGGAATGACAGTTTATCAAAAAACAATTTTAGTTTCGGAGTTTAGGGATTTGGTCCCCTCAGCTGTGGGGATCGAACCCGGAGTCCGACGTCTTACATGCCCCCGACGCAGCATATGCACATGCACACAATGTGTATTCACCCACTGGGGCCAAATGATTATCGTCCTTTTTTGAACTTAACAGACGATATAAGTAAGTACATGTGATAATAGCATTTTAATTTCAAATTATTCAAAATGAAGATCACAAATGTTAGTAATAAGAATTCTTAAAACATGACCCAACTATAAGTATAAAGAAAAATAGAAATTGATAACTATACAAATTTAAATAATGCCTTACACTATTGGTTGTAATTGAGTCTCTATTTCTTCTTCTTCTTCGTCTAAATCCACCTCAATAATTTCTTTTCCACTATGGCTCACGTCATGCTCATCTTCAATTTCTATTACTTCTTGTTTTTTCGTCGAGATTTCAATAACTTCATCGCCTTCCTGTTCAGATTGTACATCTTCTTCAGATTCTTCATCCTCAGTATGATTCTCATTATCCCCCAGCATAACAACATCCACTGGATTTTGTGGGGAAGCTTTTGATGACGATTCACTTTGTCTTGCTTTTAGTCTTCTCTTAATTTTCTCTACAATCTCTTGACGAATGGAAATCTCTGTCCCCTCTTCCTCATGTACATCAATCTTATGTGTGACAAACTTGCTCAGGAATTCCATGGTGACACACCTTACATATCCACCAATCCTTTTCTAACTCTTCTTCCATTTTAATCATATATACCATACTCAACCAAGTACTTGAAATATGAAAATTTACTTAATACTCTCAATGGACACCCACGAGGTGCCCATCGAGTTTTGCGATGACATATATCCCACTAGACTCAGTTTTTTGCGCTGATTTCAGTGGTGCAGGTCATTTTTCGGAATGGGCCTTTGTTTGGAGATTTTGCCGCAAAAATCACCAAAACCCGATTTATCATGAACTTTGGGTTCAGTTTCGAGATCAACTAGAGGCCGTAGCAAAAAATGAAACGCACCACTGAATTCAACGTAAAATTCTGAGTAAACAACGTTTTTAAAACTTTAACAAAATCGCATTTTATTTTTTCTGAAGTTTTCGACGATCCGATGCCCGTGAATTTCGGAAAAAAACAAAAGTCGTCGTTTTCGATTTTTCTTCGACGGTATAATATGTAAAATTTTATGCTGAATCCAATGGTGCCATTCATTTTTTGATACAACCAACTTTTGACCCCAAAAAATTGGTCAATAAAAAAACACGTGCAGTTTTGCTGACTTTGAGAGGTCGTAGGGGTCAAACGAGGGCCCATTCCGAAAAATGACCTCCACCACTGAAATTAGCGCAAAAAACTGAGCCTAGTGGAATACATGTCATCTCAAAACTCGATGGGCACCTCGTGGGTGTCTATTGTCTGTCATCTGTAGGAGTCTGGGAACTATCTGTAAGAACAAAGAGGAATAAAATAGTTTTTCATTAGATACACGAACAAAACATGTAACTTCTGTAATTGAGTATCTTGATTCAGACTGTTTTACAATAGACCGTACTTACATGCAATATCTGCAGCCCCAAACCAGTGTGCAAAAGTTTATATTAGATACCTTGTGGCATAAAAATTTGAGGTTAAAACTTTGCCCAATTTTTGATGATAACGGATAACCAAGTCACAAATACTCTAAATAATTTAATTACACAAACACTTCGGTATCCTAAACTAACCCTAACATTTCAGGGAAAAGCAGAACTGTCACACTGCTGTATTGTGAAAAAAAGACAATCTGAATTCTCAAATTGACCGTTGGCGCAAATACGACTTACTCATGTTCGTAATTCGCCACATACCGTCAAACTCTGTCCAAATGTACTCTATGGATTCTCAACGTTTTTTAATTCCATAAATACCGTGAAGCTTGAATTAAAAACCTACAGTAGGTTACCTACTCTCGATTACAAACCTACCACGATTATAAACCTAGGTTTTTGGCTTGTTTAATCTAGTGTACGCCATGTATCGTAATGTATTCAAGTCATCCTTGGAATTTAAACTAATTCTGAACTGCAGACATAAACCTAAATAGGTTTCTAATGAAAGCTTTACGGTATATGTACTTGGAATTTTAATAACAGGACTCTTAAAAAAAATTAAACATAGCAATATCAATTAAATACACGAAAAATTTAAATGCCAATAATAGTAAATAGTAAATAACTGTATTTTCAATCCTTGGACAGTTTTCTTGGACAGTTTTTCCATGAGTTATACTTGGAATTTCCAAGTTGGAAATGTTAAACTGTGAAAATATACTGAATAAATGATTCTGCACACCATCAAATCCTTTGGACAGCAGCAGCTTGGGAGGATGCTTGTAGCATATTCGGAATCTCATGTGAATTCATCAGTCTTCTCATCAACATGGTTTTCAGAACAATCTGGTCCACAATTGGCCAAGTCTAAAAGTAGATGGATTCTTCGGGATTGTATAGCCAATGTGTCCCAAATCTGGAAGTATGTTTTTGTCATACCAAATAGCTCGGGACTTATTGGCACCCGAGTGCAATCATTTTTACTGCGTGCCTCATCAACTAAGTATGTACATACGCGTAGTAAATGATACACCTACACATAATTATGAATTAGAATGACGTCAAACAATCATCAATACCACTACTTTTTCAAATTGAAAATACATAGTAAATAATACAAAGTAATTGAAGAATATATGCCACTTCACACTCAAATTTAATTATCAATTAGTCCTTTGAAGCAATTACGTTACAAAACGAACTCAAATATTATCAGTTTCACAAGCTACGTCTTATGCATATTAGACTTTCTTACAATACATTAAAATCCATAGCCGGCAACACGGCTGTCACGACCGTGCACAAGTGAGTGCCTGTTTTGCACGGTCCTGTCGTTTTTTGGAATCAGATTTGATGTACCATGGACGGACGGAAATCAAAATTGATTGCTAGGTGGAACACTATTGATTCACTTAAGGGGCTTTTTTCTCGAAATTGTAATGAAATTACATAGGTTTGATCAATATTGATTGACATCCGGGGCCCTTAATCAATTTTGATTGTGTATGAAGGGCATACACAAAAGTTTAAGGGGGCCCTTTGGATGAACCCCTTCGGTATACCGAAGGGGTTCAGTGTAGTGAATAGTGTGGGGACTGTCAACAAGAAAATAAAACAAAACGAATTTTGGGGTAATACAATACAAAATTCCAAAATATTGGGGCACATTGGTGCAAAATTTGTTTTGAGTTCATTTCCTTGTGGACAGTCTCAACATTCTTCACCATACTGAATCAGTTTTGATTGTAAAAAACCACTCTCGGGTGAAAAAATATCTGAGAAGAGAAAAAAAGAAGAATCGAGGAATCTTATCAGTTCGGCCGAAGAATCACAGTTCAACATTCTTATCAGTTCTGACAATCTGTAACTCACACATGTACATGACATGTACAACGACTTTTACTGACTGACTAAAAATATAAATATTCATTTAAAAACCCATGATGCTAAATCACTTTTGACTATAATCAATATTGATTTGCATCAAGTGGTCACACTTCCGAAATCGACCTTGATTTCGGACCAAAGGGGTTGACCGGAAGTGGTCCCTGGAACCTTTGGCCATGTCAACAATGGACAGTCAATTTTGACTTCCGGTCATCCATGTCAATCAATATTGGTTTCATTCTTTACTGCCCACGAAACACAAATCAATATTGATTCAATCATGTTTCCTAAATCACTATTGATTTACCACCCAACGGGTTGATCCTAAGGGGGCCCTTAAAATTTTTCACAAAAAGGTCAACATTGACCAAAAATCACAAATGATTTACCAAAGCGTCGTCAAAATCAATATGACCGCTATACCTGAAATTCCAGGTATAGGGATTAATCTTCAGTGTTTTTTTCGTTCATGCTAAATCAAGTCTGTAAAAAAAAAGGGAAGACCGTGCAAAACAGGCACTCACTTTTGCACGGTCGTGACAGCCGTGTTGCCAGCTATGTTAAAATCTATTTAAAAATGGAATTTTTAAAATTCTTCTAATTGCTTAAATTTCTTAATCTCACTGTCTCACAGTGGGAAATTCACACTACATTCAATATTCTCATTGAAATGACTAACAACATTAGACTGTATAAGTATACAGAGTTTAATTTGTTATTTTTCCAGAGTCTCTCAGCATCTCTCGGAGCCTCCGAGTCGGAGGAGATTATAAATAATGTTGTAACCTCAAGTCATATAAAATCCATCATGATTCATAATATCTTTCGTTCATAATTTACAGTTTAAGTGAAGTGCAGTATACAAATCTGGAATACCATTCACATGTCACGTCCGTCTCCCTCTCCCTTCTCATTATCTTTGGAAAACTAAATACTGGAAATGATTCATTTCCTGTTTTAATTTTGTTATCTCCGAGCTCCAGTCTCAAATGTTTTACATCTTACTCAAAGTCAATACACCCCAGATTCTTTACATCTTCATCTTACATTTCCCGTACAAAACGTCCAAGATACTCTAAAATTTAGAGTCTAAATAATACAGTTCCATGCGTACTTCCTTGTCCCTTTTCTCTCTTGCTATATAGGAGTTTACAGTTTACATTTACATGTAAAACTGTATCAACAGGAAAATGGTCATTCATTCATTCAGTATATGCATTTTAATACAAGGTCCCACGTTCCTTTTCCTTTCCTGCCCGTCCATGAACTTGAACTATGAACTCCACGAATAGAGTTTAACACGATTGGTGACGTAAAAATCAGGAAACTGTAACTGTATATACATATTACACATACACACACGTAACGAACCAAGAAGAAGAGCTCATAATATACACACCGATATGCCGATATGCACACTCAAATTTGTTGTGTTCCTTCTCATTATTTACAATTTACAGTTTCACGTATACAGAAGACCTAAGCCTGAGCACAAAACATTAACATCTTAAGATTGAAGTTTGAGTCCAAGTTTAAGGGAAATTGAATTTCAAATCTCTCTCCCTCTCTCGCCTTCCTACAAATATCGTATGTAAAAACGGCATGCGTATTATTTTGATGTATATTATTTTGTGCACAAAAAAGAGGGGAGATTGGAGTCACATCAATATATATATAGTTGAGATAGTTCCAATGTTATAGATACATATTGAGGGATTTTGAGGTACCCAAGAAAAAAAAAGGATGCATCATAATAAGTCTGGCCCTTCATGAAATGGTTGAAAATGAGGGGAAGTGTGCAGTGGAGAAATAAATATTATTATGGTTGTTTTAATGCATGTGTATGGTGTGGTTCAAGATTCGACGTTCGAGATTCAAGATGCACATGAGATTCAAGTGAGGAGGGTTTTAGTTTAGAGTTTTAGGTCTTCCTCGTCACAAGTGTGGAGATTTTGGTCTGTATATATAATTCACAGACTCTCAGTTTGCTTTGTTGGAGTTGGTTGTTGTTGTGGCAGAAAAAGGATTTTTGGCTACGGTTGAAAGCCGCTTGTGCACAAACCGTGTACCTACATATATCTTACCATATAATACCATTTCCCTTCTGACTTCTTATATATACTTCTTACACGTTAGCAGTTCCCATTCTGTCAAGTCAAATGTATGCGTGAATTTAACATTCTACAGCAAATTTTGAAGGGAAATATCTGTATTAAATATTTTAAAAAATTCTGCAAGTGTGATTCGGATTCTGATCGAAGCTCAAGAAACTCAAAACCGACTGTACATACTTACATATTACACAAGGTATGAAAAATTCTCATTCAAATAAAATTTAAGAATATGTATATATTCAAAATACGAATCGTATAGATATGTATATCTGTATTGTAAGTTGTAAAGTCAAAATCCTTTTAACATTAGTCCACATCAGACTTTCCTCTCATCTTTGAAGTCTTTTGGTTAAAACTTTCAGATTCATGGTCACTTTTTTTCGCTTTTTTTTCTGCCCTTTTTTTTGTACACACAAATTAGATTTTTACGTCTCCGAGATGAAACATTTTGTTCTTTTTTCTGCGTTGAGCCGTATAGACTCTACTTATTACGACATTTGGAATATTGTCATTTTTTTTTGTACACAGCGAGAGATTTATCATTCAGATTGTGTGTGAATTTTAAATTCTGTATCCAAATAGTGAGCGAGAGTGAAAAATCTAACGTTTCTTACCTTTCTGTACAAAAAGAATTGGAGTTTTAAATCATCAGTGGAGATTCGCTCTCAAATAATTCATTTAGAAAAAGCTTTTCTAAAGTGATTGTTTGTTTTTTTCTTCATTATATACGGATATTTCCATATTTCACAGATTGACAAAAGTGCCGGCACTGAAAATGTCAAGTGTGAGCATTGCCAAGCTGTTCCAAACAGCTCAAGAGACAAACAAACCAGAAGTCTCAGAAATAAAAGGTTTGTTTTCAAGACAATTTACAAAACTATACAATTGATGTTGTCAATTTTTATCGTAATAGTGTGTGCAAGAAATACACACGGAATTTATGTTTATTTTGTAAATTACAGGAGAAATTCCAAGTTGGTTCAAGGGAACTTACTACCGAGTTGGTCCTTCATTGTAAGTTCTGTTTTATTATATAGCCACAGATTAACATTCGTTATAGAGTAATTGCAAAAGAAATTAAATACGATATATCGTCTGTTAAGTTCACAAATGAACTATAACGATTTTCCTTAATTTGCGGAAATGCGACGACTGCGTCCGTCTTTGTGGGTAAAATTCTGAAAAACTTCAGGGTGACAGAAAAGGTCATGTCAGACAATAATGTCTCCGGACCCACAGCTCCATCTTGAGCCGTTTGACCTTTGGAGCAGGTCAACGAAATTAAGGAAAATAATTATAGTTCGTTTGCGAACTTAACAGACGATATATACCTATGTTTTGTATTGAATGTTGAATTCCCATTAGATTTGATCTTGAAAACTTCACGATGAATCATTTACTGGATGGCTACGCAATGATATCAAAATTTGAAATAAATCAGGACACGGTGACATTCGAAAAGAAATTTCTACTCTCAGATGCGTATAAACGGGCTCAAGTGGCTCAGAAACCCGTCATCACGGAATTTGCCACAGTTGCACAGAGCGATCCGGCCAAATCCTTGATATCCAAATTTGTCTCAGCTCTGGTACATAAATTAAACTTGTTTTTTTTTTGTTTTTACATATTATCGAATGAATCATTTGAAAATGAGTATGTTGAATCATTGTATGTATGTGTGTAAAATGAAAAATCCTCTTCGTGTGCACAGATCCCTGAATTTACAGACAACGACTATTCAACCCTCTTCAAAATCGGTCCGGATTTATTTTCAATAGCAGACACATGTTTTTTCCGCCAGATTGACATGGACAATCTTGGACAATCCCCAGAAAAACATGATTCAAATAAATACTTTGGTCTGAACAGTCAATCCGCTCATCCACTCACTGATGAAAATGGGGATGTTTGGAATATTGGGATCACACTTTTCACTGGTTTAAAATATAATATTGTCAAAATCCCGACAGGGAATTCCTCAATAAGTTCATCCAAAGACATGCTGAAAAGATCTAAAACAATTGCCACGATCCCAAGTCGTTGGAATGGCTCCATTGGGACTCTCCACAGTTTTGGAATGTCTCAAAATTATATTATTTTCATTGAGCAACCTCTCTGTGCTTCTGTGTCCAAATTATGTTCGGCTCTCGTCAAGAAATCCGCCGTTCATGATTGGATCGAATGGAAAGGAGATGATGAGAAGAATCGATTCGTCATCATTTCAAAGGCTGGGAAAGTGTACAAGACTGATTATTTTTCAAGCGAATCCTTTTATTTCATGCACACTGTCAACAGTTTTGAGGAGGACAATCACGTGAGGAAATTAATTAATTAATTAACACACAAGATTTACCTAGCTAAATTAATCAATTACAAATATGAAATGCCACAAATACGATACATAAATTTGTGACTTTTTAATCAGGTGATTGTGGACATCATAACGTACTCATCGCCATCAATCCTGGACATTTTCTACCTGGAGAATGTCCGTAAAAACGTCATCAAACCCTCGGATTTCCCTCAAGCTCAACGCTTCATCATCCCCCTCGTGGAGGACATTAAAAAAGTCCCAGAAGATATTAATTTAATTAAATTGACATTGACCATCAACTCCACAGCCACTGCTATCCGACAAGGGAATAAAATCATTTTGACACCCGAGATCCTCTGTGAAGAGAAAGGGATGGAAATGCCGACCATCAATCGGGATTGTTGTGGGAAGAGGAATAAATTCTTTTATGCTGCTGGTACCATCAATCCGAATTCATTCCGGAATAAAATCATCAAGTTGAACACAGAGACGAGGGATTTGATTTATTTTAAAGAAAATGATCATGTTTTCCCGGGTGAACCTTTATTCATTGCGGATCCGGGTGGATTGGAAGAAGATGACGGCCTCATTTTAGCTGCAATGTCCGATACACGGACTCATGAGAATGGACGACAACAGGATTTCCTCATTTTCCTAGATAAACAATTGAAGGAGGTGGCCAGAGTCTCTTTTCAAAATGATATTCCAAGTGCTCTACATGGGATTTTCTTGAAGGATTAAAAAACAATCACAACATTTTGTTGTTGTCATTCTCGTATAATTTGTACAGATATTTTACACACATTGATGTTTATTTCAAGTGAAATTTGACATTTGAAACGTGAGAACCAAACTCAAATTTAAATTTACCATTAACACTGTTGATTCCACAGTTACCTTTTTTGTTGTTCTTAAATACATGTTTTCCTCAGCTCATTTCTGATTTCAGCTCATTTCATTAAATTTTGATCTTTGAACACTGACAATTTTTCCACGTTGGTTGTTATGGACACAGACAGATTTTTCTTCTGATTGTGTAATTGCATGTTTGAAAAGCATTCGAATTCGATGACAGTTTTGCAACTATACAGTTGACGGTTTTACCATTCTAAAATTTATCTGAAAAGTCCATATAATTCTATTTGGACTCAATTGACACTTTTGAGTCATGACCTGATTACAAATATAAAATCTAATGCCAATTTGGCACTAACAACCACCATTTCACTGCACATTGGCACGATCTTCCGCAAAATCACACATATAAATCATACAGTTACAAAAAATCATTTGGCCAACTCTCTCTCTCTGTTTCCAGTTGACAATTCATTCCATTTGCATTTCGAACCTTTTGAACCTCGAGTCCAAAAAAACATGACCTGAATTCCTAACGTCAAATCCCTTCAATTGATTAATTCCTTCCTTTGGAATGGCCTATGAAATTAAAACTAAAATGGCTCCTCACACCATTGAAATCCCAGGGATCTCTAGACTCTGTAAATCAATGGTGGAGACGATAGAACCGGAAGTTCAACCGTTGGTCGGCGGTACATTGCCATCGTACGCACAGGGGATTTACTTACGAACAGGCCCAGGTAATATTTTAGTGTACCATTTTTAGAAAACTGTTTAGAGAAAACTGTCAACTGTTTTGTATAAAGAAACAAATGTAAAAAGATTTTTCCTTCCTTTCTCCGAATTCCATCAGGTCTATTTGACTTCCAAGATTTCACACTCAATCACTTGTTTGATGGCTATGCAATTATTACAAAGCTCGAGATTAAGGCTGATCACGTTACCCTTACAAAAAGATTTCTCGAGTCGGATGCTTACAAACGAGCGAAACTGGCACAAAAGCCCTGCATCACTGGTAGAAAATTACCCTTCACACTTTTTCTGAAAACTATATCGTCTGTTAAGTTCACAAACGAACTATAACGATTTTCCTTAATTTGCGGAAATGCTACTACTGCGTCCGTCTTTGTGGGTAAAATTCTGATGAAATTCAGGGTGACAGAAAAGGTCATGTCAGACAATAATGTCTCCGGACCCACAGCTCCATCTTGAGCCGCTTGACCTTTGGAGCAGGTCAACGAAATTAAGGAAAATAATTATAGTTCGTTTGTGAACTTAACAGACGATATCTATATATATTTGCTCCAATTTTCCAGGAAATCTCTTGATTCCCTTGATTTACTTCAATGTTAAGTTAAAATAAAAATCAAAGACAGAGTGTATACGCTAAAGTTCATAATATTTGTATAGAATTTGGTACGAGTGCTCAGAATGATCCGAATCAAAGTTTTTTCTCCAAAATCATACACACTTTATCTCCAGAATTCACGGATAACAACAGTTCAAATATTACCAACATTGGCCCGGATGTCTTTACGTTTGGAGACACCTGTTATTTCCGGGATGTAAACCCATTGGATCTGTCCAGTAAAGAGAAATTTGACTCAAACAAACTATTTAATTTGAATATTTTCACGGCTCATCCTTTAACTGACGCTCATGGTGATGTTTGGAATGTGTAAGTCGTCCCTATAAAATTTAAAATTCCACAATATTTTTGTATGACTGAATTCTGAATTCTGAATTCTGATTATGCTTCTAATTTTCATCCCCCCAAAAAAGTGGCTATTCAATTTTCACTGGACTCAAATTTCACGTCCTCAAATTACCGGCGGCGAAAACATCCCAGGAAATGTTTAAAAATTCCAAGCTTATCGCATCGGTATATAAAAACGTTTTTTCCCTTTTCCTTCAAAAACAAAACCATATTCACAGACTCGGAATCACTAGCAAAATTATTATTATTATCAAATTTCGTTCATTTTTTCCAGGTCAGTTCAAGATGGGCGAGTTCGATGGCTTCCGCCCACAGTTTTGCTATGACGGACAGGTAAAATGTCTCAAATTACAATACATAAAAGTGTTCATTCATCTAAATTCACTGTAAAGTGCAAATTGAATCAGTTTTTCTGTATACATACTAAAATTTAGTAAATTTACTATGTACATAATTCGATCGTTTATTTTAGATGGATTGTGATAATTGAGCAGCCATTTGTCGTCTGTGCGAGTAGAATCGCAGCATCCATCATTAAAAAAGATTCTGTAAAGGGTATAAAATATAAAAGTTGACTCAATTTTCTAGATTTCTCTATAACGATAACGAATTTCGCCATGTAAAAATGCTCAGAAACGCCGCACATAATTCAGTAAATTCCTTTTGGATTTGTTTTTTGTTTTAGACTGGTTGGAATGGAATGAAAATGAAAAGAATCGTTTCATCCTGATCAATAAATCCACTGGACACGTGAGCAATTTAAATTTCTACTCGGACTCCTTTCATTTCCTTCACATTCTCAATTCCTACGAAGACAATGAGAATCATCAAGTAAAAATATATATCTGTGTACACGCATTTCCATGAGTAATTTAAGAAACTCAAAAAATCCTTTTCATTGTAATTTGATATTTGATATTTGATGCTGTGCAATATATATAAAGATAATAATGGATGTGAATACGTACCCAACACCGGCCTACCTGGACTCTTTGTACGTCTCAAAATTGCGTAAAAATCAATTGGAAGTGACCGAGTTACCTCAAATCCTCCGCTTCATCATCCCCATCCTGGAGGACACGATGAAAATGGACAAAATCCCAGAGAATATCAATTTAATCAAAGGACCGTATAAAGCGACGGCCGTCCGAATAGCTCACACACTATTCTTGACGCCAGAGCCCATCGGTGAGAAAGGGATTGACATGGCCGTCGTCTCTCCATCCGTGTCGGGTCGAAAACATCATTTCTTCTATGCTGCGAGCATTCTGAGTCAGAACTCGGTCAAGAATAAAATCATGAAAGTGAATATCGAGAGCAAGCAGGTTTTGTATTGGAAACAGGATTCGCATACACATCCGGTGGGAGAACCCAGATTCCTACCGGATCCTCATGGGACAAATGAAGATGATGGGATCCTTTTATCTCTTTTCATTGACATTCATCCGGACAAACAGGACTTTGTACTGTTTCTAGATAAGGAGATGAAGGAAATCACACGGGCCACTTTTGTTCATGACATCCCAATTGCTTTCCATGGAGTTTTCCTTCCACCGCATAGCCATTTGCATGCACATGTACATATTGCACATGCAAATTCACAAGATGATGAAGCCCCGTCTCATTCCCATTCGCATCCACATCCGCATCGTCATAAAGAACTCAACTAAACATTTACATTTACATTTACAAATCCCTCACAAAATGGGGGATTTCATGGCATCCTCTCAAAATCTTTGTTCACAAGTCTAAATAAATTAAAAATTGACAAGTGTGACTCCAATTTCTATGCAAATATATGTGTGTGTGTGTGTGTGCTTTATTCAACTGTTCATTTGAATTTGATTCCCAATTAAAATCATTTCCTTATATATACACTCGATAATTTTATACGCACTATCTATTATTATGCCGTTATGCGGCTTTCCTCAAAAGTTTTCCTCTCAAAACCTAAATTTTCCTGGCCACTTCCGTCGTCGAGTATATTTTGTCCGTAATTAAATATTAAATCGAATCACATGCAGCTTTTTCGCTTTTTTGCTCGTAGTCAGTCAATTCATTTTAAAAATGTCGTTGCTTTCGTGTAAAAAACTCAAGCGACTATAACGATATAAGAAAAAAATATATAAAAGTGCACAATTCTTACAGGCATTCCCGTGACAGAAGAATCTAAACCATTTTATACAGCTGTGTTCATAATCCGAATTGTGTAGATTAAAACGAAAATGAAGCCCAGATTAATCTCATGTTTTTCTAATGGAATATTAGGACTCATTGCAATAATTAGTTTGATTTTGATACATTCAATTATTCCAAGTGAAGGAGCGGATTTACAGTGTGATGATAAATCCATTTTAACATGTGCAAAGTGTATACGAGTAAAAAATTGTGTTTGGTGCTCAGATCCTGTAAGTGTCTATATATTTAAAAAATATTTAAATATCTTGTGTGATCCATGATCCATCGATCAGATAATTTTGAGGAAGAAGAAAAACCTTGTTAATTTTATAAATATACTTACATACATATGTATAGGAATTTGAGAATCGTCGAGATTCTCAGAGATGTAATACAATCGAGGGAATGAATGACTCCAAGCCTTTGTGTGGAAAGGAATATTTAATACAGCCAAAGTCAAATTTAACTATAGAAAAGTCAGTCAAGTTATTTTATTTATTTAAAAAAATTAACAATAACAATCTCCGAATATGTAACAACAAAAGTTCTAATAATAATAATAATAATATAGGTCTGAAGAGGTGCGAGTGGGCTCGACTGGCACTACAGACAAAAAGAAAGGAGCAATTCACATTTCCCCACAGCTGATAAAACTCCAACTACGAGTTGGACAGCCTGTCCAATTTGAAATGGTCTATTTGGACTCGGGGAATAAATCATTGGATTTATATTACATTATGGATCTCTCGGCGACAATGAAAGATGATAAAGTATGTATACACATATACATGCCGAATCTAATCGTTATAGAGCAATTCAAAACATTAGTAACACATGTACGAAAAAGAAAAATATTATTGATCCAACACAATTTTTGTCTTTTTGTTTTTTCGTGAAGGAAACGGTCGAGAATCAAAGCGAGGCACTGGCTCTGGCACTGAAAAATTTAACAGACAACGTTCAAATGGGATTCGGTTCCTTTATTGATAAACCATTGATGCCATTCGCCTCGTCCCACCAAATTACAAACACAACAACGGAGTACAAAAAAAAATATATATCTTATGTATTTTTTTTTGTGCCGACTTTGCATAAATAAAATGTATCGTACATGTACATTTTTTTAATATTTGAATATGCAGTTGCCGAATTTCTCCATATGGTTTTAAGAATCATTTGCCTCTGAACAGTAATATCAAAAAATTCACAAAGGCTGTCAAAGATGCCGTTATTTCCTGTAATTTGGACTCACCTGAGAATGGTCTGGAAGCCATTATGCAAGCTCTGGCTTGTGGAAATGAGACTGGTTGGAGAGGTGATGCCCAGAAACTCCTCATCCTCTCCACTGATGGACCATTTCATATTGCTGGCGATGGAAAGGTCAATCTACACTCAAAATACAGATATGTACATACATATACATGTCAAATTCGTATTTGTTTGTTTATATGTGTGTTGGGATGTTTTTTTTTTTTTTTGTTTTAGTTGGCTGGAATTGTGGAGCCGGCAGATGGTCAATGTCACATGACGAATGGCAACTACACGCGAGCAGAAATCTTTGACTATCCATCAATTGGACAAGTCAATTCCAAATTGCAAGCCTTGAATGTCTACGTCATTTTTGCCGTGACTCAGGACCATGAGAATTTGTACAAACAATTGCAGAATAAAATTGACGCCTCCAGATCCAGTGTGGTGGTTTTGACTCAGGACTCTGGGAATGTGGTGGATGTGACTCGAGAGGAGTACAAGAAAATTAAGGACATGCTCGTATTCGATCACTCATCTCAATTAGGAGAAAATAGGACGGCCGTGTCGGGTGTGAAAATTAGATACAATTGGAAATGTCCAGGGAATAATGATACAATTTTGAATTCAGTCCTGCCACCAAAGTGTGACAACTTTACAGTCAACTCCAGACTCAAGTATTTTTTAATTATGAATTATACCCAATTTACATAAATATTTCTTTATATATTTCTTTATATATTTTGAATGAATTACAGATAAAAAAATATTGAATTTTTGTTTCCGCAGAATTACAGTGGAAGTAGAGCTGGAAAATTGTGATGGACGAGAGGATGGGAAAACGTTTCAAGTTCAAATCTGGCCACGGGATTTATCTCCACGGGAAGATTTGACATTAGTCATTGAACCAATTTGTAACTGCAAGGAGTGTGAAACCAAAATTGACACAGTGTGTAAACTATAAATACTCCCAATACAAAAACATCAACAATAATACACAAAAATTAATTACCCAATTTAAATGTATCTTGTGTTTTTTTTGTTGTTCTTATTCTGTTTCGTTTCATGTAGGTGTTCATCAAGAATGATTCACATTGTTCTCATCACGGATTCCTCAGTTGTGGAACGTGTGTATGTGAGAATGATTACATTGGGAGGAAATGTGAGTGTTCCCGAGAACAACCCGATGAAGTGGAGGCAAATGACTTGAAATGTATCGAAACCAACCGATCGACACCTTGCTCAGGACAGTATGAAATCACACACTTTTATTGACACTTGAATTATTCACACAAATTTTGTATGCAAATTGCAGATTCAGATTAAACAAAGATAAAACTTTTGCTCATCCTTTGATCTTGATTTTGAATCATTTGAATGATTTATATATAGAGGGATATGCAAATGCCGTGCTTGTATTTGTAAAAGCGACGTAAGATTCTTTATTACATTTTACATGGGCAATTATGGTATTTCCCCTATACTGCAGAGACTATTAGAACGTTAATAGTCTCGAGAATTTAGCGTGTTTTGATGGATTTTGTTTACTCTAGCGATTCTCTGGAGACTTTTGTCAATTTGACGAGAATGACTGTAAATTGACACCCACGGATTCTTCTGCTCTCATCTGTTCAGGTCATGGACAATGCTCACAGGCAAAATGTACGTGTGGAACTGGGTGGTCTGGGGAGAAATGCCAATGTTCTACAGATGAAGTACGTACATTTAAGTATTTAATAGGAACCATTGATGAATGTTCGTCAAATTCTGCTGGAAATTTCCTTAAGGAATTACAGAATTTTGGCGAATTTCGTATGTAGCCGAGAATTCTGTGTATAGATTTTGAGAGCATATATCAGTAGAAAAACCTGCGAATAAATCCAAGCAGAATTCTGCTCAACCCTCTTTTTTTTTGTCAATGCCTGTTGGAAAGTCGAACAAAAGGATATTTGATATGTCGAATTGAATTTAATCGTTCACTTGAATTGTGTGTATAGAGCAAATGTATTGAGAAAGGGACGAATGTGACTTGTAATGGGAAAGGAGCTTGCACGTGTCCACAACCGAAAGAATGTATGTGTGAGTCAAGTGATGGTGGTCAATACATTGGGCGATTTTGTCAAATTTACAAAGTAAGTCGTCACCACTTTCTTTCACCCGTGATAATGATTTTAATTTTATACATTCACCAAACAAAACAAATCAAATTACACTGTGTATACATATACTTACTGTGTTTAAATTATTTTAGGGACCAAACAAGTGGGAAGGGCGTCTTTGTAGCAATGAAGAACTGAAGGCATGTGTCCTCTGTAAAATCAATGAAAATAAGACAAAGTCCACTGGAGGAGAGTGTGAAAGTGCATGTAAGAATTACATGAATGGCCCAAGAAAGGAGAAACAATTTGAAATTGTAAACGATTTTGGTAAATACTGAATACTGAATACGTAATGATGAATCAACCAACTATTTAATTTTATGCACATGTCTTATGATTACGAGTTATGGCATAAAGTACATAAATAAGAATAACGATTACGATTATTTTCTGTACATGCGTATATGTATCTATATTATCTATATTCTATACATTGTACATGTTTATATATAGTATCGGAGGAGTTTCTCACATGTCCCATTGAAGACGCGGAGGAGGATTGTAAAAGGGACTTTATTTATTGGTATACGGATGACTCGACGGAGGTGGGAGTTCAAATTTCGGCAGTGGAAACATGTTCCATTTCCCCTTTATGGATCATTATTATCGTCGTGACTGCCATCGTTCTCATCGGCATTTTCCTTCTCCTCATTTGGAAGACCGTCACTCATGTGCATGACAAACGAGAATTTACAAGATTTCAGAAGGCAATCTCGGATGCCAAATGGGAACAAGCCACCAATCCTTTATATCAAGTCCCAACATCCAATTTCGAGAACCCTGCGTACCGAGGCTAGAAACTCTATTTCACAAAATTCAATTATGTATACTCACAAAATGCTTTCATTTTTCAATAAAAAGTCTATACCTACATGCAATGAAATAAAATGAAACAACGTTCATTTCTCTATCCATTCTTTTGAATCCAAATGCCAAATTCCAAATTGCATGAGTAAATAACTTTTAATTCATATGTGCGAGAGAGACGACAGTTTTTACGGATGGGAACTAAAACGACAAAACTCATATCTTAATGCTTTAACTTTAAAGTGAAATTGCCTTCATTGCCGTTGAAGGTTAAATGCAATCCAGAGGAGTGGACAGACAGATACAGATACAGCATTCATAATGTATAGAAGTATACAGAAGTATAGATACCGAGTTGTTAATCTGGACAATTCTCTACTATTATAGAATTCCTTGTAGCGAAACAACCTTGGTGTCCACTTGAACTTCACTTTTTTTATCAATTATCTCACACAATTCAAATATGTTTTGAAAGACTCATCTGACAGTTTGCTCTCTATTTAATCTCCCTTTTGCCTGGATTTTGTCTTTTGTCATTTGTCACAAACAACACGTGTAAATTATAATATAGTACAAATTTACATTCACGCCAAGAGTTGTTTTACTGCAGAATATAAAAGTAAGTACATTAAATTATAACTAAAGTTGCATTTTTCTTTGGACCGCGAATGTGAATGTGAAGATTTGAATCAAATCACTTGATTGAGATTTATATTTATTGTTGTGATGGTCGCAATGATTGACTTATTTTAAATGGGGATTTTTTACATTTTTTTCTTTCATAGTATATATATATATGGCTGTGAAAAAGTCGAGCGGAAGTGGGAGCGATCAGCGAGGGACTGTCGCCAATCACAATTACAGTCAACGCTCATATAAAACGGGAGGGTACAAAAGTTTTGAGGAGTTTTACCCATTTTATTTGGGAGAGGTAGATTCTCATTTATTTGTTATTTGTTATTAATTGGCAATGATTCATTATGTCATATGTATTATACAACTAATCTTCGGAATCTTATTGATCTGATTTTCTATATATATTATATACACATATTTAGCATTGTAATGTTACAAATCGTCGACTTCATCTTGTGGCCACGACAAATGCTGTAATCATCTGGTTGTATGCAATCTTAACTTCTACTTATTGGATCATGCCTCTCGCCTTGGTTCAGGGGTAATCAATTCATTATAGCAATTTAATGAGAGTATAGAATTCATCAGATTTTTAAAGGCACATACTGCGAATTTGTTTTGTTAATTATAGTGTAATATATTATTCAGTAATGAGATTTGGGATTTTCATTTCACACGCAGATACGGTTTTGCTTGGATTGGACATTTTATTTTTGAAAAGAATAAGCCAGCAACGTTCCAACATCCATTTTACTCTGTAAGCTTTATTTAAAAGTGTCAAATCCGGAAATGAGAATATAGTAATTAGTGTACTTAATTATTAAATGATTTTGTTATATATACAGTTCATGGGCGATTTTAAAATGTGGTGGGAAGTTGTGACCGGATTAAGATCCTTTTAAAAAACCGGGATCATCATGCTTTGGAATGGAATGTGAGCTTCAACAACAAAACGTCTGATACTGATATGAAATGCGTGTCGAAATTAAAGTATTTTTGTCGTAAAAAAAAAGTGAAATTTACCAACAACTACATATATTTATATTATGCTTATTTTTGAAAATTTACAAAAGATTTGGTTTTTGGTAAATATATTCAAAAATAAAACAAAACTATACAAAAACTATCAAATTCTGCGATGACTCAAACTGCTTGTAGCCTCATTTTAAATTTCATACAATGAGAAACGGCAATGTTGTTGTGTTCATATATGCTAAATGTTTTTTTTTATCGAAAATTGACTGTTATAAAATCCAGTTTATCAATTTAAACTAATAAATTATGGCTATAATTTTATCTGCATTGCATTGTAGTGAATTGTCATAAAATGGTGTATTTCACGTTTCAACCCATGACCAATCTCACTAAATACGAAATACAAAAGTCCCATCAACATACCTGTATCATTATAGTCTGTCTTCGCACATGTTATTGTTATTGATCTCTTCATTTAATGTACCGTATATTTTCGAGCTCATTCTTGTATTTCCCAGACAGACGTAGAGAAATTTAATTAAAAACATCATTTAATTTCACATTTAACTACAAATTTTTGGCAAAATACACTCTAACAGACTTTTTGTCTCCTCCACGCGTGTTAAAAGTCTACCCTCGATCGTCACATTCCATGGGAATGATTCCAAAACCTTGACTTTGAATTATTTATTATTTATGCCACATATATATCCAAAACATAAGTATATGCTGTTAACGTTTTTGCCGAGGGCTTATCGTTACAGAGTGTATACACTATCGCTGTGAGGACGTGAATGAGTGTTGACAACTTGCTTGAAATTACAGGTAAACGACAATATTGATCACATAACTTGTTTTTGTTTACCTTTTTTCGTATTATTCGCACATTCATAAGATATTTCGTATATGTATTCTGCATAGAAAAAACCCTGCTCATTCGAGATCATGGATTTCCCTGAATATATGTGTGTGCTCCCAGCTAAACACACATGGAAAAATTCCATTTTCATCAAAACAAACATCATTTCTGCAGAATCTCTATATACTCATATATTAAGGACATTTCCCCCCATTTTTTCACAGGGCTCATAGTTATACTTATAAACTTATATATTATAAAAATAAAGTTGCCAATACTGAGTAAATCTAACGGAAGTACAGATAGAAATGTGCCATTGATTTATGAACTGAAAACAGTTTGAGTTTATTTAATTATAATGCGAAATGGGAAATGGGAAAAACTTGCTTATATACAAATGTATTGAAAATTGAAAATGGACACTGGGTGTATCAAAATGATTCGAATTGACGTTCACCTTAATTCCTTCTGTCCTTGACCCTGATTGGTCGCGATTCATAATATAATATATGTACATGTCTACGCACCTTTACTTAAGCTCACGCACAATACACATTATTATAAATGTAGGTACAACGAGGAAGGATCGAGATGGAAAGAAAGTTGATGAAGACGTGATTATCCGTTGCGATTGTCGCATGATTAAATGTTCGCACTTGACACTGTAAAGAAAAACACAACAAAACAACAACTAACACCAATGGATTTAGTCATTATATACATGTTTCCCCCTTTAACTGTAGACATTATAATAATGAGGATAATTTGACCACGCACATATGAACGATAACGGAGGGACATCTGAAATCGAGGTAGCATTCGTCAATTATTATTTTATTATCATTACATAATAATAATTACAGGAGACGTCTCAACTGTGATTTCCGAGTGTGAACACATCCAACGTCTATTACAGCTGCATTATTACATTATTATTATTATTATTATTATTGTGTGACCCATCAAATTTGCTCGCGTCCCTATTTTTTCATTCTTAAATCTCTATAGTCGACAGTGTTCCACTGCATTGTCTATATATAATTTTTAATTGTGATTCATCCGAGGAAATATGTTGTTGACTATCGGATTATCTATTGTGATCACATTCCTTTGGATTCTCCTGGGTGGGAGGAAGCGACCCAAAAATTACCCACCAGGTACTTATACTTAAATACAAATATTTAACGATTTTTTTACGGAATAAAAAAAGGGCTTTCACAATTAAAATTAAAAATTCCCTTTTACTTTTTTTGAAGGACCGAGACCTTTTCCAGTACTGGGGAATTTCCCAAATATTCTTCTGGGTGGTCTTTTGGATGTTCTACCGAGACTCATGCGCCTCGGCAATGACTATGGAAAAGTTCTTGCATTTGATTTTGGAAACCAGCCAGGAGTTGTAATCAGTGACGTCAAAATTTTGAAAGAAGCATTCAATAATCCAGCCGTTAGTGCAAAACCCTGGTTGGACACCGTGAAGAAATTCCATGATGGAAAAATTAGGGGTATAATTAAAAATTAAAACTCACATTTGAATACACACCGTAAACACTTGAATTAGAAGCCTAGGCTATTAGTGTCTACAATTCTTGAAATTGTCCAAAAAACCAAGGATAACTCGGTAGCATTACGGTAAATGGCTTACACAAGATAAAACTGGGCTAATAAGTACTTGGAAATTGGAATTTATTGTACGCAGGGATTGCAATACAATCCGGAGAAGAGTGGAAAGAAATTCGACGTTTCACTGTGAAACAATTAATTGAGTATGGGATGGGGAAAAAAAGTTTGGAGTCCGTGATTGAAGACGAAGCTCAGGATTTGATTAAAGTACTGGAGAAAACGTTGGATAAACCATTCTCCACGAAAGGAATATTTAATATCCCAGTTGTTAATGTCCTCTGGAGAATTGTCGCCAATCGGAGGTTTCAATTCGACGATCCTCATGCGAAAAGCGTCATTGATGCTCTGACAAGGTGACAAAAAAACAATAAACACAGATATCTTATAGAAATTACAAATAATTGATCCGTCCAGAACTGAATTCCCCATTGTTAATTGCCGTTTGGTAATTGTTGTATGTATTGTTTTTGTATAGCGGAGCGGAAATGTCGACAGATACAGCAATCCAAATATTCTACCCAACAGTGATCAAATGGTTTCCATTTATAATTCGCTATAAAGAACTTTCTCGTATTATCCAATTGAATGTGGATTTTGCTGCGGATTTTGTGAGAGCTCGAAGGTTGACTTATGAAGAAGGACGACGAGATGATTTCACAGATGCTTTCCTCGATAAAATCCATACGACGACACTGTCAAAGGACTTGAATTCCAATTTTTATGGCGAACTCGGATGTAAAAATTCAAGATCCATCAATTTCTTACAAAATGCACAAAATACACAAAATTCAAAACAATACTCTAATGGAGTAAATGAAGTTGTGGATAAGAAAACCCGCCACATATCATTTTTCACTTTTTTGCATATTAATATGCACAAAAAAATGGGTTATTTTATGTAAACAGTTAGAAATTTGTAAAAAATAGGAAATTTTTTTTAATTAATTTATAAAGTTTAGTTGAATTCAAACAAAATATATGACGATTTCTTTTTCTTGTGGTTTTTAATTACAAAATCATCGAGAAACGCCGTGGCGCCAAAGCGGCCAAAAGGAAAACTCGAATATCTACTGGTATGTGGCGGGTTTTCTTATCCACAACTTCAAATTATTTCTATTATTATTTTATTTTTTCAAGTCGAAAATTTGGCTGCAGTCATTCGTGACCTTTTCCTCGCGGGGACGGAAACGAGTGCGACGACACTTTGCTGGCTTTTACTGTATTTGGCTGTGAATCCAGACAAACAGGAAAATCTGCACAAGGAAATTGATTTGATTCTCCAAGGGAAATTCCCCACACTTCAAGATAAATTCAAGTAAACGAGACACGTCTCTTGAAAATATTGGAAGGAAATCTCCGAAATATTTTTTTTATAGAATATATGGATCTTGATTTTAATATTTTAATTATGCTCCTCTGTATATTTAAATAGAATGCCGTACACGGAAGCAACTATTTATGAAACCCTTCGAAAATCCTCACTAACTCCCATTGGAATCCCACATATGACGAATTCTGCTGTCACTATCGGCGGCTACGCTGTGCCCAAGGTTTGATTTTCATGGATTTTCATATCAGTTTTGACAGAGATTTCTATATATGTGGGGCTTTAAATTATGTATGGTACATTGTCATGAGCAGGACACGATTGTCATTGCCAATATTTATGCAATTCATCATGATGATACGATTTGGGGCGACCCGAACAACTTCCGGCCCGAGAGGTTTCTCAGCAAGGATGGAAAACAAGCGACCAGGCATGAAGCTCTAGTTGCTTTTAGTGCAGGGAAAAGAGTCTGTCCGGGTAGGAAACCATATATATAATATCGTACATATTTTACTTTTGTCTATATCTGATCCAGAATTATTGACAACTAATATACAAAAATTCCTTCTTGTTTTCTCGAAATGTATAAAGGTGAGCAATTAGCCAAGGACAAATTGTTCATTTTCGTAGTGAGTATTTTCCAAAGATTCTCTGTCACTTGGGATTCGTCTAAACCGAAACCCAGGCTCGATGCAAAGATTGCGGGTGAAGTCGCACCACTTCCCCATACTTTGATCCTTAATTTGAGACATTCTCAATCAACCTAACCTTTTAACTTTCACAAGGCGCAAAATTGCAGGATAAAATTATTATAATTAAATCCATGCAAAACAAACAAACAAACGTGAAATATTTGTCTTGAATTGTAAAATTACAATGATGAGAGGACGAGGGAAACTTTTCTTACACTTATTTCATTTCAACTTCAATCGAATTTTAAAACGTTTTTGTACACATACATTTTCATTGTTGATTGTAGACTTAAATTGTGGAGTTTTATTCAATAAACCCGAAAGGAAAATGATGTCAAGTTAATTGTAATCTTAAGTCTACATTTTGCATTATTGATTTATTTCATTATAAATAAACTGTTTAATTTTTTTCTTGTACAGGATTATTCACGAGAAACTTTGCACGTTCTATGGTGGCAGCATAGCAAGTGCAAAGTTTCTCTAGAATAATACTATACAGATATATATAACAATCTGCGGTAAAATCTATCCTTATCGTTAGTCGATCAAGTGGACATGTAAAAGCTGTAAATACATATGACATAACTAAACGGGTAATTAGAATGTCACTTATTCAATCTCTTGTCGTCAGTATCTTGAACAGTACAATTCATCCGAGCCGTCCTGACAATCAATCTCACCTGTAAATAAATAAATATACAATCACATCAAATCTCTATTGATTTGAAACATCAAAAATCATATGAAAATTCTAAAGTCTGTATGGAATTATAATTTACCATCACAAAATTCATGAGCTGGGATGCACTGGCTCACGTTCAAACATGCCCGTTCCCCACGTGGACACTGATGTCCACTATTCCTCACCTCTGGTTCTGGTGGAGCTTGCACTACAACATCAAAATCAAAATCCAAATTACAATTAAAATTACAATTACAAATCCAAATTTTATTACATACATGTACAATTTGTCCAACAAATTGTACAACAATAACAACAACTAAATTGGGAAAGTATATATATTTTCTATTTAAATTTAAAAAAAAAAGAAGAA
Source organism: Gisinianus flammeolus (assembly GCA_034699125.1). NCBI lineage: Eukaryota > Metazoa > Arthropoda > Collembola > Symphypleona > Katiannidae > Gisinianus > Gisinianus flammeolus. The sequence goes on along the minus strand of JAIUND010001725.1, from coordinate 5,517 downwards.
GACTCGTCCGAACCTTCAACTGGCCCAATAACGGTCAAATCCACATAGTCCGAGCCTTGATCCGTCTCACAAGTATACCGTCCATTATCCGATATCTGCAAATGAACGAAATTCAATGTGTTGCCCATGGGAATGGCTGTAATGGGAAGGGAACCATCCACCTTTCTCCATGTGATCCGTCCAGCTCGTGACTGTACATTACATCGGAGTATAACTGAAGCCCCGACAAAGGAAGTCAAATCCCTCGTGGCTGGGAAAATCCCTTGAGGTTGATGAACGGATGGCTCCTGAGTTTCATTCTCTCGCTCGTCGTCACTCTCATGGACACCCGGATGACCATACTGACCACCATCACCATGGCCAGAATCAGAATGCTGAGAAGGAGAATGAGAATTGCTGGAACTGGAACTGGAACTGGAACTGGGACGAGGAGGATTGTTATAAGAGTTATATTCGGGTGCGGGTGGCCAAAATTGTTGAAGTGGCCTGGACTCAGACTCACGATCACGATCAGAGCGGTCTGGAACAGACTCTGCTGGATCATCGATTAAAAGTTGGAGTCTCCCTTCATCCAATCCAGCTTCATTTTGAGCTGTGCAACTATAAGAGCCCTCATTGTCCTTACTCACTCGATTGATCTCATATGAGGACGTGGCTTCATATTCGGAGACGGGTAAACTCCGCGTTTGTAAGTCCACACCTTCCAGCTGACCAGGTAGAAGTCGTTTCCAAGTGAGGATTGGTGCTGGATCCCCAGTTGCTCGACATTCCATCTTGACTCGCTCACCCGTCGTCACTCGATGTGGAGTCGTCGGGCTGATCGTGACCACCGGGTACAATTGAATATTCAAACTAGCTATGGCTGTGACTCTCCCAGCAATGGATTCTGCAGTACAGAGGTACTGACCTTTTTCTTCTCCTGTGACTCGATTGAATCTGAGGACGCCTCCTTGGATTTCCTCAACATTTTGGGGCATGGGTATCGTTTTGGACGTGTCTCCGTCATTCGTTAATCTCGTCCATGTGACTCGTGGGCCCGGAATCCCTGATGACATTAAATAAATATGGGTGTAATTCAGTAATTCAGTAATTCCCAATTGAATTGAACAGTATGTATATGAAAATGATATGGAAATATATATTTATAATTAAAATGGAATAATGTCTCTAGTGAAAAGTGAAATATCTATACCAGCTGTGACTCGACATTGGAACAATGCTGAGCCATCTTGAGTAATTGTTTGCCTAGTTTGAGGATAGATTTCAATTTGCGGTGCTTCTCGTCGCTCCACTTCCACTAGAGCCGACGCTAAACTTTTCCCACCCGAACTTTGAATGTTACACACGTAGACACCACGATCCGTCATTTGTGCTGAAGGGATTCGAAGGATTTCATTGGTCGTTTCAATACCCGGTGGCAATGGATTTTCCGTACCCACTTTGGACCATTCGATGCTCGGCTTGGGATTTCCAAAGACGATACAACGGATTTCAATTGGATTATTTTGAGCAATCGTTTGTCTGTCGGGCTCTATACAAACAAATAAGTTATTTGAAATCACAAACAATCAATCAAACATTCAACATTCCCAATCAGGTTACATTCAAATTCAAATTTCAATCGAAGCTTATTGACCAAGTTTATACGTAGCAGTAGCATAAATTTTCTTACCGATTCGGGCACTGGGAGCAGGTTCATCATAAACTTGAGCGGGTCGCTCTCGTTCTCGCTCTCTCTGTCCTCCATATGACGGCTGCGATTGGGATGGTCTCTGTACAGGCGGATAAACCTGAGGTTGATTCACAGAGGAGTAGTTGGACGGACGAAGTGGGATGGATGGACGTTGTTCCTCCACTGGGGGGATTACAATCGGCCCACTCGACTCATCCTCATGACGACCTCCATGTCCATGTCCATATCCATCATGTCCAGCTGATGCAGACTCCCTTTCCCTTTCCCTCTCATCTTCCCTTTCCCTGTCACTTTCACTCGGTGCTGGTGGCCTTTCTTCTCCCTCAACATAGAGGATCGTTCGGACGCTCGTCGTTCCCACCGCATTCGTAGCATCACAATGATACTCGGCTTCATCCGATTTCTGTCCTTGTGCTATCCTCAGTACACCATTTTCAACGGAGACATGAGGTGGTAAAGTTCCATTATCATCTTGTCCACCTCTCCAAGTAATTGACTCGACCGGGGGGTAACCACTGGCTGTACATGTAAATTCCACGGGAGTCCCTTCCTGGATTTGTATATAATGTGGAATGATGGAGACTTGTGGTTTATCCGGAGTGGGGATTTCTTCACGAGGATTCGGATTCGGATTGTAATTTAGATTTGGATTTGACCGAGGATCCGATTCCGAAGGGGAAGGTTGAACATGATTCGAATGTTGATTTGGATTTGGATTGGGAGCAGAGTGAGGACTTCCAGCAGCATCCTCCACAATGAGAGTCACCACATCCGTATTGGTATTATAACCCTCGACGATGGTACAAGAATAAGCTCCAGTGTCATCTGTCTTCACATTAGTGAGCACAAGGACTCCTCGGCCATCATCCCTTGCTCGATCCCTTGGGAGCTCCCCAGTATCTTTATTCCAGCGTACTCGACCCTTCACCATTAGGATTTTTTTTTTTACATCACATTACATTTGTGCGCTTTATAAGGGAAAATCATTGGGATTTTATTTTTATTATTATTAATTGGAGAATGATTACTTGAATTCCTTCATCGTTATTAGAGCATCGGAGGGTGACGGTGCTTCCTGCTCGGACGACTTGAATTATGGGCTCAGAACTGGAGATTTGTATGAGGGAGCTCGTTCCGCTAATGCAATAGTCCCGATTGTAGTAGGATGACTCACTTTTTACTTCATCACTTTCAGAGTCATCCGCGGGGTCCACTTCTAATGGAATAGTAACATATTAGATATTAGGCATGTTACATCATGTCGTCGTGTCCGAACTCAATTTTTTGTAGGTACGATTACGATTATGAATTAATACAAATTAAATATACAAAATTTTATAAGTGTAAATTTGTGTGTGTATATAAGTACCTCGACGAAAGCGGAGCCTCTGATGACCAAAAGAATGAGAGTAAGACGACGGATCTTGAATGAATCCACTGATGAAACCAATCCAAGCGGAAAGAAGAATGAGAGAGAAGGAAATTCTCGAGTACATTTTGCTGGAATTAATGTTTAAGTGTAACCTGTGTGTTTTTTTGTACTGGATTTTGTAAACGGTATATATAAAATATATATATATATTTTATATATATGTGAAACACTGTTTCACTCTTCCTCAATTTTTTTAAGGAATCTTGAGAACTTGTGAATTTTACATTGAGACTGGGAAATGGGATGGAGAATCAAGAGGAAATATAAATATAAATAAATGAGAGTTAAAAAAAGGAGTCTACAATCTACAATAGCTAAATTTCCTTTAGTTGATGTTGGATATGATTCGGCTTCTTGAAATTGGAAATAGAGAAGACTTTTGATACAGTAATCTCAAGGGTAATGAACGGACGGACGAGGAGGTTTAAAGGTTTGACTTTTTGGTTTGAAATTTCCATTCACTGTACGTACGTACATAGTACATACCAATTTGTATAACATATTAGACAGTCCATTTATGTATACCTATGTATTCGTATGTATGTGTAGACTTACAATTAAATTAATGAACTGCCTTGAATTGAATATTCGTTGAGGTTAAATGCATTGAATATGAATATGAAAATGAAAAGAAGCAACAAGTGACGATCGTTGACTTGACTGCCTGCATTCACTATATATAAACATATAAGTATCACATGGCGAAGGGTAAGAGATCATCTCTGTGGGGGAGGCAAAAGGCTATCTTTGTAATAAAAACAGAGAATTATATAGATGCAGATTGTACAGACGACAGAGAGAGAGAGAGCGAGAGGAGGATTGGAAATGCGGCTTCTGGAGATTAGCTTCTTTATTTCACAGAGAAAACCCAAAGGACTCGGAAGGTGTCCAAAAACGAATTATATTCTAATTTATTATTCTTTTTCACTTTTTGGTTTCAGGATTGGTCGTAAAAAACTGTTTGAATTCGTATTGATATTGATATATCTGGAAATGTTGTAAATGTATTTAGATACATACATATGCATCATTTATTAAAAAACGTAAAACTTGTACAAGTAAAGGGCGTTTGCTATGTTTTCGATATTGACTTGGAATTGGCCTTAAAATACTGGTCGATTATCGAGTCTCCTGAGAATGAATATGAAGGAATTACGTGCTAATTTTGCGGTTTCAAAAAGTTACAGAATTTTGAAATTTGGTTTTTGGCTTGTTTTCCCTTTAGTAAGTAAATGGGACTTTTGACAAGTACATGCGACTGATTTTCAAAATTGTTTTTTCTACAAGCAGTTCACATGACGTATACAAACAGGAAATGAAATTTTGAAAATATTTTACATTTTTGAAATCGGTCCACTGGCTCCAAAATTATCCTAATTTTTCAAAAAGACAAAAATGATTAAAAAGTTGGCTATTTTAATTGGCACGGGAGAGACCAAGAAATTCGCTCATTTTTGTCTTTTTTTAAAATTAGGATAATTTTGGAGCCAGCAGACCGATTTCAAAAATGTAAAATATTTTCAAAATTTCATTTCCTGTTTGTATAGTTCATGTGAACTGATTGTAGAAAAAACAATTTTGAAAATCGGTCGCATGCACTTGTCAAAAGTCCCATTTACTTACTAAAGGGAAAACAAAAGCCAGAAACCAAATTTCAAAATTCTGTAACTTTTTGAAACCGTAAAATTAGCACGTAATTCCTTCATATTCATTCTCAGGAGACTCGAATCGACCAGTAAGGTCAATTCCAGGTCAATATCGAAAACATAGCAAACGCCCTTTACTTGTTAGTACTCGTACTTAATTAATAAGTTGTTCACAAATTATTGCTACATTCTGTCGAATGAATGCAAGTTTGTTTTGCATCATCCCAAGCAGTACCGACGGCACAGTTTTGTAGAACCCCAACACCCCATACACATTGTATGAATTTACATTTATCAGTAGGATAAGGTTGATATTCTTCACCACCTGTGCAAAACAACCCGCTGGCCGTCGTCTCTTTTGTCGATGTGGTTGTAATTTCTGTTGTAGAAGTGGTTATACTTTCTGTTGTTTGAATTGTGGTAGTCGTGGGTAAAGTTGTTGTTGTGGGGTCTTGTGTGGTTGTTGTTTGAATTGTGGTAGTCGTGGGCAAAGTTGTTGTTGTCGGTTCTTGTGTGGTTGTTGTTTGAGTTGTGGTAGTTGTGGGCAAAGTTGTTGTTGTTTGAGTTGTAGTAGTTGTGGGTAAAGTTGTTGTTGTCGGTTCTTGTGTGGTTGTTGTTTGAATTGTGGTAGTTGTGGGTAAAGTTGTTGTTGTCGGGTCTGGTGTGGTTGTTGTGGGCAAAGTTGTTGTTGTTTGAGTTGTAGTAGTTGTGGGTAAAGTTGTTGTTGTCGGTTCTTGTGTGGTTGT
>JAIUND010001724.1:0-31039 GCA_034699125.1 Gisinianus flammeolus | reverse complement strand
CGTTTTGTCCATTTGCTCGTAGTTATAAAAATAACTCAATACACAGTCGTTGTAAACTTTTGCCTGAGTCTCCCCTAAGCCTATTTTACATTGAGAATTAAAGGCTGCCAGATTTAAATTGTTGCCTCATGGATTTTTTTGCCTCATTCTCTCACTCAATAATAACGTGTCGACTGAAATGAACGAATTTCTATTACTTGCCTGCCAAAAGCCTTTCCTTTTTTAATTCCTTCTACTCACTCTAATAAAATCTAACGCAGCGTGATATAAGTAGGAACTTTTGACCTGCCAATATAGTTCTCACGTACTTACACACATTGTTCGTATAATCTTCGCATTGTCTATACTATTTCGTATTTGATATATCTACACTCTTAGGATTCGGAATCCCTTTTGTCCACTTTCGTCCGTAATCCTACAGGATTCCCAATCTGTATATCCTACATGCATACACTCGCCGTAATCCCTTGGATTCCGGTTTTCAGGAATCCCACGGATGTGATATTCTGAATCTACAGCATTTCGTTCATACTTGATCCCAAGGATTTGGTATTCTAAATTGGAAGGATTTTCTTAACTTGAACCGAAGGATTTGCAATACTAAATTGACAGGATTCTTTTTACTCGATCCCAAGGATGTCCTATTCTAAATTGGAATGATTTTCTGGTTGGAGTGCAGCACGGCTTGCCAATGCTTTCTCCCATGCTTTCTCCCTATGCTTTCTCCCAAAAATTTGTCCAATTCCTCCGATTTCATTGTTAAAAGGTAGATTAGGTTGAATTTCGGTTTTAATAATAAAATCAGAGGAATTGAACTAATTTTTGGGAGAAAGCATAGAAGAAAGCATCGGCAAGCCGTGCTGCACTCCAACCGTATATAATGTTCTTGGATTGGAAGCTAACACCATTTTTTACACTGCTTTGAATATATAGCTATAGCTCTTTCCGTGGGATTGGAAAGTTTTATTGTTTTATTCAGTCCACAATCGGTTTTTTGTTGACATTGTCATCGAATGGGTACACAATGATTTTGGTGACCCTGGGGTCACGAGGTGTGCGGAGTTGGGGGTCAAATCCATATTTCCTCCATCCCCAAAAATTTGTCATATAGACCTTGCTCATGCACAGCTGTGGGATGACGCTGACAACGATGCGAAGGGCCCCCATCGCCATCTTGTCCTTATAGGCTTCTCTCCATCGCCATATTGTCCTTATAAGCTTCTCTCCATTGCCATCCTTGTTTTTATGATCAATGTTCATTTGGGTCACCCACCAAATTTACTTAAAAAAATACAAAAAATATACACAAAGCGTTTTTGCTATATAATTCATGCAAGTAAATTATTCAATGATTCACTAATAAATGTGTGTGTTATATTGCTGGATAGTTTTGACGCCACCGATGAATGGAGTGACCTTGGGAGCTGGAGATGGTGGATGATGGACGACAGCGTTCCCCTTCAAGCACATTGGCGGGTGCGTCCTCCATTCAGCGTCCACCGAATTCCCCGCCATTGAATTTGAACTTGCTCCTGTGGGGGTGTTGTACTGCCTCGGAATTATGGGACTATACATACTCGCTTTCCTCGGCCGAGATTGGATGATTTGGACGGAATTCGTATTGAAAATATTTTTATTCTCGAGCTTTTGATATATATAGACACTTGTAGCTTCTTCAGGAATCTTAAGAAGACAAAATTAACTTTAATTGTATTTATCTACAATTCCATTTGTATAATCCCATTGGATTTGGTACATGCAAGCGGCGGAATATTTTGCAACTATATTTATTTTTATGTTGGTCTTGATTTCGGCCTATATAAATAATCAATAAATGGGGCGGTGTGTGTTTCGGTTTGGAGTATAAATTAATTTGTTGTTTCTTTGATATCATTGTTTGGGATATAGGAGATGCGGATGTGGGGAAATACTTTGATCAATTTGGATGGAGTGTGTCGAAAATCGGATCTGATATTGCAACAATAAGGATTCCTATAATTCTCGTACAACACATCAAAATATCCATATTTCCATCTCATTATATTATTGGAGTTCATTAATATGATTTAATTATTTCCCCCGATCCATCTCAAAAGTTTAAGTTTTATGTGTGGACGTTCTGGTCCAAAGAATGTGTAAAGTTAGATATACAAGAAATGTACACACACACAAATATCATGAACAAAACACACATATTTAATATACTTAATTTAGTATGTAGTTTAGATTACGGAGTTTTCAAACTCCAAGTAAAATTGTAAATCTAATGGTCGACGACCAAGAATAATACATTTGACTAGAATTAAGGATTAGATTTGCCAGAGTTTGTTATCTATGAAAAGGTCAACTACAATGTTCAATATATTTCCTCCATGTTAAAATTGTTAAACTCTAGCTTTAAGTATCCGTAATATTATTTGGATAAATATTCTCATATATTTTTCCCTGTGTGGAAACAAACCAAATACAAATATTATTTTCCCTAGTAAATGAATATAGATAAGAGATTTAGATAATTATGAATATGTTAAACATTATCACAAGTAACATCTCTTATGACCTCTCATCTACCACGAGGAAGAATCATGTTCAAGTCCACGGCAAGCAACATGAATTGAAAGGAAGAATTGGGAACTGCATTATTAAGAGTTCATGTGAGAAGACGTATATTTAATTCTCTCAGAATATAAATTAATCTTTCACATTATTGTATAAATCTAAATCCACACTTATTGCTAAAGAAAGGAGTTTTGATCTTTCTTTTGTAAGAAAAATATAGAAAATAAATTGTTCTAGTAATTTAAGCGATTTATGTTTGGTCTGAATATAATTCAAGTACCTCTCGTACATAACAATAATTACTGTGGCGTGAGTCCTAGAAAATCATCAAAGATCATAGCATCATCAGTGGCTCTCGGTACTTTTCCTTTTGTTGAAAGTTTGATTATTAATTAATCAACTACAAGGGCAATTACTCAACAGTGTGGGTGGCGTTTCTTTATTTGAGTCTGAATTAATCTATTGTCGTACACATAATACACATCATTTTATCACAACATTGATTAAATTGTATCTATTAAAAATATTTGGTTGAATGTTTTGCACAAGACAAAAGGTAAATTCATATTTTGTTGCATTGAATTCGATTGTGTTTAAATATTTTCTCTGGTTTCTTGTGCAAAATAGAAACCAAAAAATCCCGCTTTTTTTGATTTTTCCTTTTTTCAAAAAAGGATTGTTTTAGGTGCCCTTAAGTGGGAAAAACCACTGGGAGTTTACCATGCCAACTCTGGATAGGACGATATTACGAACGTTGAAAGACTGCAAGACGTTGACGTTCCAACAGATTCTATAGAAACAGTTCCACAAAAGTGAACTCCCTCCTCGTCAGTATACAAGCAATCAATATCAATGGTAACAGCACATTTTTGGAACCATAAAAGTGTCTTGAAAATTTTCCTCTGCTGGATCATTTCTATCAGCAGCTGTTTACTTGGCATTGTCGAACACTTCCTTGTACAATTCTTCACACAATTTGATTCGATTTGAATCTGGCGCGTTTTTATTATCCCTGGTCCAAAAATCGCTTCGTTGGCGCATTTGAACAATTTCTAGACTTTTCTCCAGTTTGGCGGGTTTTTTAAATTTTCCTCCTAGTTTTTCTAGTTTCTCGGATGGAAAGGGTCGGCGTAAAAGACACTGTGTAAAGGATTTGGAGCGCTCAAGTATACTTTTTTTATCGTTTTGACTCACCCAAATTTCCGAATTTTCGGAAACTCCCAAATTTCCCGAATCTTCTCTTTCGTGAGGTGAATAAAAAACGGGGATGAGCTAGACGAAAAATATTTTGGCGTCACATTTCCTCACATTCCCATCACGGAGGAGGAAGTATAATTTATCCACAAGTTTTGAGTTGACGGAACAAATGTGTGTCCCAATAAGAATAATCCCGACCAATCAGAGCATGGAAAACCTATAGTTTGATTGTAAAGTCATTTTTGAAACAAAAATCGTGGGGGGGGGACGCCAAAGAGATTAGCCGAGAAAAGGAATTGCTTATTGGGATCTAAATGACTTTTCCAAGTTGCCGCAGGCTGTATTTATATATATATATATATATCTTGTGACATATACTCAGGATTATTAGTAGGATTTGGTGAGGAAATTGCGGGAATTTAGAGCTTAAAACGATTCAAATTTTTGTTGACTTTGATCCTTCTTGGTAAAAAAAAGAATGAATTATGCAACACAAACAATAGCCATAGGTGCGCGCGCATGCGTTCACGGTATATTCTTGAAGTTGATTGAATGCGAGAGCGAGGATGGATGGAATTGACCATCGCCGTTGCCAAGCGCTCTCCAGAGTCAACCAAGACAGAGAAATCCCAGCCCCGAGACACCAACAGTAGAAAATGATGTGAATGTCCGAGTGGCGGAAAGAAAGGGGTCTGAAGGGCGGCGTCGCCTCATCCATGACGGTCCGATTAATTGAATATTCCGCTTGGGAACCAAACTGGTACAACTGAATGGGGAAGCGAATCCCATCCCATTCATCTCACAACCGATACATGCCGCTACTAAGTAGGATTTTCATTCGGTGAAGCATTGCCTGCGGGCGATGTCGGTCTTGTCCAAGCCGGATTTTGTAGTAATAGGTGGACTTGAAGGAGTCATCCAGGAAATGCCGATTGTGGGCAAATCGATTCACCACTCGGGTGGTCCCATTCTTATTCATATCCACAAGTTCCGTCTTGTAAACGTTCCAAATGAATTCAAAATCCTTCGCGGGCACGAGAAAAGCGCTCCCATTCCCGCACAGTCCGAAGAATGTGTTCCGGAAGGACGCGATGCGTATTTTGAAAGAGAGTCGCGCGCAGGGCGTACTTTTTACACAACTGAATGTGAGTGCACTTGGAGTTGGAAAAGGAGACGGATTTCTTTGCGTGTCCTGAGGACACGCATCCGTGCACCATAATTGAATAACTGTAGTATCAAACTGAGTAGCAGGATTCATAAATGGCGCTTGCATGCCCCCAGTGGACTCATTCCACTCAAAGCTGTAGTCCTGCACAGGCCCTTTTGCCTCCATGGCATAGCGTTCCATTGGCAGGCAAATTTTGGGGCGGCAAGTCGGGATGTAGTATATATGAAAGTCCCGCGTGGCCGTCTTCAATAAAGTTGCCAAATCCCTTCCGTTCATCCTCACCCTCCCGCGAGTATATGTGAAGTTGAATGGCTGATGATAGATGGAGAGCAAGTCCCGGCCGAATTCCCATGCCGTTTTGTAGGGGTGAATGAGAGTGTAGTCGGACTTGATGAGCCCTTTGTAGCCATTGCTCAATACCACGCCCATCAACAGCCACAGCCCCAACAGGATTAGGCAAACCCTCCGCCAACTCCTGTCGCCCCCGCCAGAGGACTCTGCCTCCGAATTTGACTCTGTCGTCGTCGTCGGAGTCTCCGAACACTGCTCCACAAAAATCCGGGAAATCCAAAAGAAACTCTTGGGGATCATCAAAACGAGTCCCTTCAGTCGCTCTTGCTCCTCCCACCAACTACCATTCGAAAAACGCGGCGAAAAATAAACGAGGGCTGTAATGATGAGAGTGAGGAGGAGAGCCATCCAGACGTCCACTTGAAACGGCATCGTGTAAATCTCCAACGAGTTTTTGAGGCGGGAGACTCGATCCACCGTGATGAATTTGTATACGGGAAATACAAATAATTGATTTCTGATGCGACTTTCTCTCTTATGAAGATTTTTAGTCTTCCAATAATTTAATGAGGCGGAAAGAACTTGAAAGAGAGTAGCAATTTTCAGGAGAAATAAATTGAATTGGTTGATGATGAAATTGAGCTCACTCGAATTAAATATCTAGCAATAATTTATGACTTTTGTCTAGAAATTCTATCTACTTAAGTTGAACCTTTGCATTTACTTTTACACAACAGTTGCATGTAAGTATTTTGCACTGTGTTTTTAGAACGAGAATAATAAGTAAGCCGGCAAGAATGAGAAAGATCATTTTCAATTAAATATTCGTATTTATTTTCTCTTCTTAACCTTAACTTAACCTATTTTACAATTTGATTTTTTAGGGAAAAATCAGGACGAAATATTTGATGTGTTACATGTCGAGATTTCCCTATGAGAATAATCTTGATTGCGGCGATTTCTTGGATGTTGATTTCTGTTGCATGTAAATTTCTACATATCCTACTATATTTAATACGTAAAGTAAATAAGGAAGGCAAAATTATTATGTACATTTTCAGGCTTCATTTCCTATAAATTCACTTCATTAATCATAATTTCATGTATTTTATAGGCATCTTCATTTTGCTTTTAACAAACTCCCCCAAATACATTAATATGATTAATTATTTACTTACAATCCTTGGTTTAGACTGGTGGAGGAATGATGGCTTCTTCGAGTTGTTCATTTGTCTTGGGGAATGGAATTAATGTGGTGATGGCTCTCCGCTTTTGCGTAAAGGTGAGAGTCCCTGGAATAATGTTCCCATCATCATCTTCATCATATCGCCCATTTGTTTTGACCATCACGATTCTTACGAGTCCATGTTGATCAGGGAAGGTTTGAGCAATTCTCCCCGTTTTCCACATCTTCCTGGACTGCAGCTTGTCGATCAGCAGCACCAGATCTCCAACTTGGATATTTTCTTGGATTGAGGTCCATTTTGTCCGAGTCTAGAGTTTTTGTAAATATACTCGTGACCATGATTGCCACAGAGAATCCAAGGTATCCTGGATCCATGAGTATGTTGCGATTAGCTCTGCTCGGATTTTATTGCTGATGATGTTTTCCGGGGCAGGAGCTTCTGGGGTAGGACGAAAAAGGAGGAAGTGATTCGGGGTCAAATAGGTCAAATCATTGACCTCTCCATTGTACTGGACCAAAGGACGGGAATTGAAGATAGAATCGACTTCTCCAAGTACAGTATAAAACTGTTCATAATCGAATTGCTGGGTGAGCAATGTCTTCATTAGATGAATCTTCATCTGCTTTATTGATGCTTCCCAAAGTCCACCATGATGAGGTGCGGCTGGAGGAGAAAAGTCCCATTTACAATTTCGGACTGCAATTTTCCCTCCCAATTCATTTTGCTTTTCTTTGATAAAAAGCTGGATAGCTTTAGCTGCTCCGGTGAAATTTGTCCCAGATCTGACTTGATTGTTAAGGGAAATCCTCGAATCCAGGAGTGCCGGAACAGTGCTTGCATGAAGGAGTTTGTATTTAGATTTATGATGATTTCGCTTCGTACAGCCTTGGTTGCCATACAGATGAACCTCACCACCCACACTTTGATTTCTTTTTCATCTTGAGGTGTCGTATCCTTCTTCTCAAAAGTCCCCAATTGATTTCTCATCATAAATGGTCCACAAGCATCCAATCAAATGTGTTTAAAGGCAAATTCTCCTCTGTCTCATACGGCTGGGAAATCTCCCATGAATTGAGAGGACGGCCGAGTGGAGAATTCATGACATATTTTACACTCGTGGTAAATATTCTTGCATACTTGAAATCCACCTTGGATTCGATATTTTCCTGCTAAATTGAATAGCAGCTTTTGAGGTCCACTGTGACTTGAATAACGGTGCTCCCTTTCAATCAGCAGCTGGGCGAGAGGGTGATCCACATTGAGAATAATTGGATGCTTCTCCTCCCACGAAAGATTCGAATTTTGAACTCTTCCACCGACTCTCAAAATCCCAAACTGATCCAGTAAATGAAAGAATTTCTTGAGTTTACTTGATTTGAGTAGCTCGACTCCTTTTTTCATTCTTTCAATATCTTCTCCATAAGAAGCATATTGGCTGAGTCTCAATAGTCCCCTTTCAGCTTCTCTCAATTCTCTAAGGCTGTACATTCCATTTCTGAGTGGAATCTTCTTACTGCTGGCTCGGATGTATCTGACGAGTGTGGCTGCTTTCCCCAGTAGAATCTCATATTTACTATAGTGAGTAAATAAATTCTTAAGGAAGGGATAATTATCGGGATGGACAGCAAATACTTGAATGTGAATCTTTTCCTCCATATTCACTCGTGAATCGATCATTGGAGGTTCTTGTTTTAATGGAAGAGGCTCACTCCCTGCAGCCATTCTGGACCCTCCCACCATTGTGTATGTAGTCGCAGAGTCGTTGCTCTTTCCCCTCGGGATGCTGTGTCCGCGGGATTCAGATTTGTCTTGACATAATTCCACACTCGATTATTCACTGTTGTGATGAGCTGAATGTCCTTGACTCGATTTGAGATGAAAATCCCCCTAGATTAAAACGGTTTTGAGTTCCAAGCGAGTGTGGCCGAGGAATCCGACCAACCAGTAGATGAGTTTGGGTTTGACTCGAGGATTGAGTTGCTTGACTACTTCTTCTCCCAGAACTGCTCCTACTTTTGCTGCCATTAATTACAATCTCGGAACTGTATCTTTTTTTATGGGAGCTACTCGAGAACGGGAAGCGATTAGATGGGCCATCCTATCCTTTTCATCTGAATACTTGGATCTCAGATAGACGCAGGCTCCGTAAGCTAGTAGACTCGCATCACAAAAGATGTGCAATTGGTAATCGATCGCTCTCGATTTGTCGGTTGGGGTAACTAGATCACAAATTTCTCAAGCTCCATCAAGTCCGACTGATAATAGTCCCACCTCTCTTGAAGAGCGGGAGTGATGGGATCATCCCATCCAATCTTCGACTTCCAGATGGTTTGCATTAGAATCCGGCCAGATAGCATGACGGGACCCACCAATCCGGAAGGATCAAATAGTTTAGAGACTTCGGATAGCACATGTCTCTTGGTTGGTTTGGGCATTTTCGTCTGCTTCACTTTGACGTAAACATGACCATGTCCAACGCTCGGGTTGAAATGGAGTCCAAGGATTTTCAAACTCGTCTCCTCATCTAAAGGACGATCATACTTGATAATCAACTTCTCCGAATCGATGGCTCTCAAGATTTCTGGTTCCGTTGAGACCCATTGTGTGAGATGAAATCCAGCATACTCGGTAATTTGGATTAGATCCGAGACAAATTTTTGACCCTCTTCAATAGAGTTGGCTCCCGTCCACACATTATCCGTAAAACAATCTCGGTCCAGAGCATTGGCAGCTGCTGTCAGATGTTCATGTTGATGAATGGTTTCCTTAAGTACACGCATGGCCAAATAAGGAGAACAGACCAAACCAAAGGGAAGAACTCCCATCCGGTACACTTGGAGTGGCTCGTTTGGATTTTCTCGCCAGATAAATTGCATATAATACCGATGGATGGGATCAATTTCTATCTGTAGAAACATTTTTTGGATGTCTGAAACAATTACATGAGTGGGAAGGCGGAGCCTTATGAGAATCCCCATCAAATCATTTTGTAAATTTGACCCAGTACAAAGCAAGTCGTTGAGCGAGAGTCCATTGGATGACTTGCAGGAGCCGTCCATGACAATCCTCGTTTTTGTTATGAGCGATTCTCGTTGATCGCATGACACGGTAGGTAGTTCACACTCTTTTTCTTCCTGAGGGCATCGGCTGAATTGACGAGCTCACAAAATCTCCCCCAAATAAGAGTGTTGACTGCCGCTGTATATGGAATCTTCAATTCTTGGGACTCATCTTTCTCGAATTGTTTTTCCAGACTGTAGAAACGTTTGACAGCTGGAGGGACAGTATTACCATGTGATTCCGGATGAACCCACTTTTTGAATGGCAATTGTACTTGATATCTGCCGGTCAGATATTTTCCAAATCTCGGGCCATGGACATACTTTGTTGTCTCGAAAAAATCTTCTTCACAAATGTCGAACTCTGGAGACTGGAGAATCTTATCAGTAAGATTTTCATAGGACCACATCCTCTCCACTTGACTTGTGAGCTCCTCAAGAGCCTTTACTACTTCAGCATCAGTCATTTGCTCGAGAGGGACATTTTGAGCCACATTCAAATTCAGACCAACTTCTTCCTATTCTGCATCTCCAAATACATAGTTTGTGAGTCCAATCCAATAATCATCATTCCAGAAAGCATGTGGCTGAAAAGGCTGGATGTAATGATTTATTGTTTTTGATTGAAAAGCTTGCTCTTCTCGATCATCTTCTGATGTGGGCTAATCCGAGAAATCCGAATCAGAATCGGGATGAATCATGAGAACTGGAATCTCTTGAGATAGAAAATTTAGATGGACTCCAAATTGTGAGTCTCTCCCATGACTATCCAACCGAGACACGTCTCAGTGATGCCAGGAGTTCCATCTGGTCCGAGAATCCGACGTGACGAAAGGATTGTGTTGAAGACAGCAGATTCAGAAAGAAAGTCGATTCCGGATGTAATGTTGAACGACCTATCAGCCAGATAAGTACGGAAGGGATTCATGTGATTCCAAGAGGTAGCATCAAGGAAATGGGGAAGGGTAATTGAGGCGACTTCATCCAATACAAAGCATTGTATGTAGAGAAAGTAACCCGGCTCATACGCTGACTCCACTTTTACAGTTGTCACATGAAGAGCTGACCTACATGGCAGTCCAACGACTGCGGTCAATTCGCAATTGATATTTATGAATGAGCACCCCAATTTATTAGCGAGCGAGCGCTTTATGAAATTTCCAGACGCTCCCCACATTCCTCGTTGGGGAAATTTCTCACTCCCCCGCTCATTCAGATGAATATTTTGGCGGTAGGGATTTCCAGCGGAGATCCTTGAGATCATCACATGTTGATTTGACGGCTGCATACAAATCTCTCGTATTTGCAGCATCTGAATTGTTTCTTTCATTGGGGCTGGAGGGACAGGAGATGAAGGAGGAGGAGTTCCAGATGAATTCCCGCCATGCTGCTTACTTTTCTTCCCATTCTTTTTCTTAGAATTCCCCGATGAGTTTTGAGCTGCTGGACACGATCCAGATGAGAAATCAGCTCCATGAAGTAATGTGTGATGCTTTTTCTGGCAGTGCTTGCAGACTCCAGAGCTTTGACAATTTGACATTCGATGTGGATTGAGACAATTAAAGCACAATTTCGCTTTTCCCACAATATCTTTAATTCGAGTTGGATCCATATTATTCAGAAATGTGGGACAAAAATACAACCGATGGGATCCATTGCATCAGGGGCAAGATCCGGAAGGTTGTGAATTGGGAAAAGCAGCATTAGCCTGCTCCTTCCCGCCTCGAGCATGAGGACTTTTCTTGGGAGAATCTGATGTGGAACATTCGGGCATTGAGGTGGAGCGATTTGTGATGAAATCCATGAGCTCAGCCATCTTCAAATACTCTTGATGGGGATGAATTGTAGCTGGATCAAGCTTTTTCTCTAAGTGGTACATAAACCACATGTCCCATTCCTTCACATCGGGATAATAATTCTCGAAGTGACGGAAAACACGGCGAGTGACATCCACCATGTGCATCAAGTTGGTCCGATTTCCTTTGTCTAAATTTGGAAGAGAGTGGAATGTGTCCAGCAGCTCTGTCACCAAAATTTTACGATTGTCAAATCGTTTCTTCAATTCATCCAATACAAATCCATATGAAAACTCGTCCACTTTGAATGATTGGATAATTTCCTGGGCCGGGCCAGTACAGTGAGAGGACAGAAAGAGAAATTTCGTCTGAGGAGCAATTTCTTTGTCCGCTCCGATAGTTATGATAAAAGATTGAAAGAAGGAGGGCCAATTTTTAATCTTTCCATCGAAGGACTTTAAATTCAGCTTCTCAAGTTTGAGATAGCTAGCCGCTTTCTTGACTGATCGCTCTTCTTTCGGTTTTGTTACTTCTTTGGCTTCCTCAAATTCACGATGAATTATCAAAGCTGCTCTCCTCACGTCAGTGAGGAAATCCAAGAGAGTATTTACATTTGCAGCACTCGCGGGGGCATTTCTCGAGATTGATTTGGCTATTTCTCTCGCCTCAGTACAATCAATCGCCAAACTTGTCAACATATCTT
This sequence comes from Gisinianus flammeolus, assembly GCA_034699125.1. NCBI lineage: Eukaryota > Metazoa > Arthropoda > Collembola > Symphypleona > Katiannidae > Gisinianus > Gisinianus flammeolus. The sequence continues at coordinate 19,079 of JAIUND010001724.1, read as the reverse complement.
CAACATCAACAGGATAAAGTGGATTTGTTGCAGAACGAGCTGCTATTTTCATCTTAGTTTGAGTGGCTGCGTGATGATAAGATTTTAGCACTACGAATTCCGCTTCCTTCACTCTCATCTCATCTTCCATCCTCTGCAATTCTTCTCTCTTCTTTTGTTAAAGCCTCTTTATCATCATCACCTCCCTTGGGCATCTTGAAAAAGAACTATGATCAAATGATAAATTAGAAGTTGAATTGTTGTGGACTGGAACGAAGTAGAGGGAAAGGGAGAAATAATATTCCATCCGTATTATTCCTTTTCTTGAATAAATAAAATGCGGGGGAATCGAGGCTGAAACAAGAAATGAGGAGTAAGCCCTCTCGACTCAAATCTTCAAGGACGTTGGGTACCTGACAGACTCTTGCCGCAATTTATTTCGCTCGGATAATTAATTTGACTTGATAATTGGTTTTTAGCTGGGGCACTCTAGAGTCCCGAGAATTATTGGGAATCCTCACCAATTAAATTATCCGAGGGTGAGGGTTGGATACCCGTACGCATGACCAAATACTTGACTGTAGAGAAGTATATTTTATCCACAATAAATTCTGGCTCCACTAAAATATCCAAAAAAATACAATTTAATCACTAAATTGATTTGCAAAAATCGACACAATTTATTTATTTGGTATTTTGGAGCACTTTTTGAAGAATTTATTTACTAGCTATTCAAATTCACATCATGTACATAATAACTAATTTTCCGACAATTAATTTCAAGTCCTTCCCAAAATTGAAAAAATACAATTTATGTATTAAATTGAAGCTCAGATGACACTGACTAACCTTGGTGGTTTATTTTTAATTTTAGAAGACACTTTGATTGAAATTTGGTTTTTGTTGCTGAAAGGACATACTACTCATCGTCAATTCAATTCAGATCCATCCGGAATGAAGAAAATTGCTTTTTTCAAGCCGTTACGGACTTGATTGGGGGATACGCGGAGGAGACCACTCCCGATTAGATCGATGTCCCTCCAAATTGACATTACTACATCCCCCTGCATATGGTCATTAAAGAGAAGTCAAACCCCATCAAGGTCCGTCCGCTCATGGACGCCTCGGCCCCTACTTCAAATGGGAATTATTTGAATGATCAAGTATTCACGGGGCCGGATCTACAAAATAGCCTATCGGGTATTTTTATAAGGATGAGAATTTCCCTCTATTTGCTGGGAGCGGATATCAAGAAGATTTTTCTCCAGATAAAAATCCACCCTGACCATCGGGACTTTCTGCGGTTCTTATGGAAGGAACACAAAGACTCGCCGATTCGGGAGTTTTGGGTGAAAGTGCTGCCCTTTGGACTCTTCTGTTCACTGTTCCTTGCACTGCGAGTGTTGAAGGAAACGATATTGTCTGTCTACAAGTATTATAAGTCGTATTATAATACCAAAGGCCTTAGGTATTATACAATATATTTTGAATGTAAAATATTGTTTTAACCTATTTACTGTTATAAGTGCACTTGAAACTCTACGATTAACATACTGGAAATGATTTTTGAAATTGAAAATTACAATCAAGTATACCACCAAGATAATTAATTAAAGGTGTATACGCGTTCGATTTCAAAACCCTCAAAGTTTATATCAATATTTATAATAGAAATGTTATCGTTAGACTTATGAAAAATTACAAATTTAATTTTTTCAACATTTATAATAAGCCCATGCTCCTTACACCATGCATTTACGGAAGATAAACAAATTTCCATGAGCCTTTTAGCCGTAAAAAGGCAGGAGCGGGAGATGTTAAGGACTAAATCATCTGCATATAATAAATGTAAAACATTCTGCCCAATAACCTCACAAATCTTGTACAGACATTACAAACAATAAAGGACCAATACGAGGAGAGACTTGTGGCACACTTACAGTAACTTGCACATGCCGTCTTGGATTACCTTAGCACGGTTCAGTGTGAATTCCTGGTGGGCATGTCCCATCTCAGGCTGTATGCCCTTGTCATGTTCAAAATCCCCAAAGAGCTCAAGTAAGTCCCATCAAAATCAAAAAGTATCTAAAAAATGTTCTTACTGGGAATCGAACCTAGATCCTCACTGAGTTCGCTCTGAACACTGAATTAATTTCAGTTTGTAGAGCAATGGCGTGTAAAAGTGATCAGTTTTCTATTTTGCTTGTAATTTTAGTTGTATAGGGGATTTTGAAAATCTCTAAAATCGCAAACGTACGTACTAACAGTATGTACTATTTTAAATATGAATTATTTGTAATTTCTGTCACTTTGCAACCAAAAAACACCATTTAAAAATGATCTCAAAAACGGATGTGTTGGGTAAAAATGACCATGGCGTAGGGTAAAAGTGACCATGCAAAATTAAAAGGCTGCGAGTGCTGTTGTTTACACTTTTCTTTGAAACTACATATTTAATTATTTGAATTAAAATTAAATTCCACATACACTATATTGAATTATAAAACCCCATGAAAATTGGAATACATTAGACATAAATTGAACACTTGAAGGCAGTAATTTAAAAATATTTTCTTTTTCCTTTTCCTTTTTGGGCTTCTCATTAGACCTCTGATTTTTCAACTTATTCTCGTGCTTCTCTCAGACACGAGCGAAATTTTCATCAGAGGTCAGTACGAGTGACCTGCCCCGTTTGCTTTCCCGTTTCCGAGGCTGCTCTTCGGCGTTCCGTTTGTATGCGTTTTCTACGTCGACCGGAGGATAACAAAATGAACTCTGTGGAGAATTGACGACAGGAATTTCCACGGCGAGGGGGTCGGTTGAAGAGGGGAAAAGCGTGTAGAGAATTCCCTCCACATTCGATCCGTCATCCTCGGGAGACGCCACAAATGCTGAACTTTCAACGACCTCTACACTCACAAGTGTTGCCACACTCTCGATGACGTCATCAACATGTTGGAGTAAAACCTCCTCCACCACATCTGGAGGTAAATTTATGGTAGGAGCAAAGTCAACGTCACCAAAAACGGTGCCGTCAGGCCCGTGGGGATTCTTCAGAGTCGACCAAATTCCACATTCTTGAAAGGCATTGACCGCACTGACTATGGTAGCCATTTTGTTGTAAGAGGGACAAAGAATTTCGGGCACATGGCAAGTACTCAACTTTCGTGACTTGTTTTGGTGCATTCATTTTTTCACTTCAGCCCCATACAATGTCTTGACTTGCGAAAAAAATCCCACATCGCAAGGCTGCATCTTGTGTGTGCAGTGGGGAGGAAGAGTCAGCATGTGAATATGATGTTGACGACAGAAATCTACCGCCGCAAAGGAGACATGGGAGAAATGATTGTCCAAAATCAAAAGAATGGGATCAGACTCCGACGGATGAGTGTGTGAGGCAAAATGGGCAAGCCACTCCACAAAGATAGACTCATCTGTCCATCCGGATTCGCTCGCGCTCTGGACGGATCCCGTCGGTCCGCGACGAAGATGAGTCTCATACATGGTTTGTTTTGGAAAAACAAACATTGGGGGAATGTAATGAGAGATTCCAAAACACGTGATTACCGTGACCAGCGCTCCCCTTTCACCTAAGGTCATCGTCCTGTCGGGATCGTTTTGTTGTGATGACCGATGATTGTTTGTTGGGCACCACCGTTATCCCCGTTTCGTCCATGCTGAACATCCGGTGCCCTTGAAATCCGTACTGCACCACAAGGGTCTCTAAGTTGTCAAAAAACTGACCCACATTCTGTCGAGTGAATGACCGAACCCGCTCAATGCTAGTAGGTGCCGGGATTCGGAATGACAGTTGGGGGTGGCGGGCCATAAAACCCGCGAGCCAGTCTTTTCCCGCCGCTTGCAACTCCGAGTTGAACCGGTGAGAAATGCCATTTTTTTCGGCAAGGTCAAATGCAAGGGACTTAAAATTTTCCTACGAAAGCCCATAAAATCTAAAAAAGTTTAAAAACATGAAACTACATTTGTTTCCCTTTTTCAACGTATTTTGTTTATTTGGGCCTTTTTTTAAAAATCGTCTTACTTTTGGCTCATGGAGACACAAAAATTGGCCAATTCCTCTTCTTGCTCCCTGGAAAAAGTTGTAGTGAATCTCCCTTGGTGTAGAGATGCCGATGGAATGCCGTTTTTAAAATACATTCTGTACTCGTATGTTAGATATTTTATCCTAAGTAAGTTGGTCATTTTTACCACATGTTCATTTTTACACGCCATTGCCCTATTGCTATACCATTGATTATTGTAATTTGCTCACGTGTAGGCCAAATGGAAAGCAAGGGTTCTGGACGGTGAGCTGACTCCACAGATATATACCCACGCGATATTTCATCCGAACTTATCGGGCGTTGTATATTCTGTGGGACTCACTATATGCAAGTCTGTGTTGATGGAACTAGTGCGAGCTAAAATAAAATACCCGTAATCTGCTTTTATATGACAATGTGACCATACGGTTGGAGTTTGGTGTCGGTGTCTCATCCTCACGGATACACGGTTCATTTTTGAGCACACTCTCTTAGCCTACTCTTGGCCAATTGAACTAAGATAATTAGACTTATTTATACACATTTAAACTTTACAGAGATCAGTTGTAAATTCAAAGATATTGAAGCGTCCGTATAAACTCTTGTGTGTACAGAACAAAATAAATCGTCCGGGGACAAAAATCATGACGAGGGTTTGCATTTTAGACGACGATCCTTGGAACCACCGGCATCATTTGTATATGTCATATGTGGCCAAAACATTTCAATATCTATATATGAGAACCATAATTGCATTTTAAAATTAAACGACGTTCATAACTCAACCAACAATTTGGGTCTCTCTGCTCGGACTTTAGATAATTGTTTCATTCATTACGTAACTCCTCTTTGACTATTGAACCAGACATTCATAATCTATTAATTGTTATTAAGTAACTAATAATAAACGATATCATATTTTATTTTAACATTAAACAAGTAAAAAAGGAAAAAACTCCACATTGCATATATAATTGCATTGCTATACAAAACTATGTAGATTTTTGTATTTTCCACGCAGAGAAACAAACAATAAGGACTCCATGAGGTGTACAATTCGTTGATTTGTTTAACGAATTGCAAAGGAAACAAGGAACGTGGGCACAGGCAGCAAAACATAAAAGTACATAGGGAAATAAATAAAACCAGGTAATATCAACAAAAAATAAGATAGGGATGAGAAGGCGAGACAAATGGGTTAAGTCAACAACGTGAAAGGAAAGAAAGTGAAAAATATTGTAATGTAGGCTAATACTATTTTTAAAAATAATTGAGGGCATAAAATAATTACACAGAATTGAAGGCATGATATAATTATAAAGAACCGACTGTTCGTATACATTCTATCAATTTAATTCTACATTCAGAGGAAATTAAGGAAGAAACACATGAAAAGGAATTACTTTATTGTTTGGCATTACCTGACTATTCCAGTTCGTTCCCTATAGTCAGTTCTTTCCAATTTTATAAATCTGAGCTGTTTGCAAATAATACTTGTAAAAAGTCAAAATGAAGAAAGTCTCAATTTATCCAAAGTATCTAGCATTCCCTAGTTTGCTCAAGGAGCGGGGATTGAAGTTTTACTGGGCAGTACAACATTTCAAGTTCTTAGAAATGAAATGGTACAGTTACGCTACTGTCGTCATGTCCGCTCTTTTTCTTTTTCGTTTCACGTTTGAGCCCTAAGTCACTGGTGAAATGAGGGACGGCTCAGAAATGAGGTTGATCATTTTCCAGGTTTTAGTCATTATTTGCCGTCTACACGGTTAATATAGGAATAAAACTCATCTGGGCGTCTTCTAACGCATTTGATCAAACTGAATTAGATTTCTTACCTTTGCGATTTCTGCTCGCGGTTGCGTACGCAATTCTATTTATGAATTCAATACACATTTTATGTGTACAGATTTCCAACGGGAATCTCAACACACGCGTGTACAACTGGGTACGTGAGAGTCAAAGTCAGAGCTTTTGTAATTTGTCCACTCTTTTACAAATTTAGTTATTTAAGCGCACAAGCAAGATTTTATTCATTTTCCATTCTGTGTGTTCTGTTTTAATTTAAAGGACGAATGCTCTCCATATTAAAGGACTCTGAAATAAAATCACGAACGCGAATTACCATCTGTATCATTCCATTTGGACTCGTCATCCTCCTTATCGCTTTCCCCATTCTCTACGCGCTAAATTGGGATATTCCTTTTCTACTTATTTCCAACATTCCGGCTTCCTCTCGAGGGATAATTACAATTACCTTTTGTTTGAGCATCGATGTGTTCATGCAATTCATGGCCATTGCAGTGACTCTGTATGGGTCCTTTTCCCGTTTTTCTTTCATCATGTACTCTCAGGACTGGCTCGGGTCAACCATCATCAGAATGAAGTGGAGAGACTTGACAATGCCTGGCTATAGGCTGGCGAATAAATATTCCTATTACTTGTTATGTTGGTCGGCATAAGGTTATTTCACTGATTGATTTTGTAAATTGTAGTGGTTAGTGGTTTATTTAACTAGGAAAGGCAAAAAAACTGCAAAGGAGCTGGTGATGCAGGGCTGTCAAACCTTGCAACAGCACCAACTACTTCTGCTTGGTTTTAATCGCGTCTGCTCAACACCTTTATGGAGGTTGCTAAAGGCTCTTGCTAATGGGGCCATCCTTGGAGGGTACTTAGTTATACGCCACCTAAATGGAGATTCCACATTACTTGCAACGTCGGCTCTCTCCTCAACGTACTACTCACCTACATCATAGTTTTTCAAATGGCATACATTGTCGCGGACAGGTCCTTGGCGCTCAGGAGAAGTATTCAGACAAACATATCTCTGGTGCAAGGGAAACAGGACCGAAAGTACTGCACGCGGGTATTCAAATCCATCCGTCGAAAAGGGATTAAGCTGGGAGATTTATATGACGTCCAACGGGAAGCTATTCCTTCTTTCCTTGATTTTGTGGTCAATAAAATCTTCACTCTTTCTGTCACATTTAAATGACTTTAAAAAGTTGCAATTTGTAGAGTCTAAATTCGATTTTGGACTGTATAGTTCAATCAGCTCCCAATTACATTTTAATGTGCATATAAATACATTAACTACTTAGTTCACTCCCGTGGATGGTCATGAGATCATTGCACATATATTTATAAGATGGCAACCGTCAGTATTATTATAAATATGAGATGACAATTATCTCTAATTTAGCATATTTTATTATTCTTGATCTAATTAGGAATACAACTAATCATAACATTAGGAATCAAATCCACATTTGATTCGCTATAAGTAGTCAATGTACTTTAAATTCTAATTTAATTACATTTAAATGTGTATATAAATGCTCTAACTACTTAGTTATGTCCCGTGAATGGTCATGAGATCATTTCACGTGTACTTATAAGATGGCAACCGTCATCATCATTATAAGATGACAATCTTCATCTCTAATTTAATTTAAACTCAATTACGAGTTCATCATCCAATAATATGACGGATTTGATGCATTCATTTAAAATATAATCAGCATATTTTATCATTTCTGATCTAATTAGGAATACACTTAATCATAACATTAGTAATCAAATCAGCATTTGATTTGCTATAAGTAATCAATGTACCTTAAATTCTAAATCCACGACTCCACAATTTCGTTTAATAAACCTTTACACTTTCACTCTTTAAATATAGATCGTTGACATCCTCTAACTCACTTTGTTCAATCGTTTTGATTTAGCACTGGATACACGTGTGAATCCTTTTTACCACAATTCACTCAACCACACAAAACCTATGGGGCGTCAGTGACATCCAAGAGCTTTATTTAATCACAGCCCACACTATACAGATATATAACAGATTGGATAAAAATAATACTGAATTAGTTAAGTAAACTAAATTAGTAAATGAGAATTTACTTGTTCATATTTAGTATTTATAAATGCCTTTGAAAGTTGTCCTGCTCCAGGAATTATTATAATGGACTTGCAAGATTATCCCGTTCAACAAGGGAATAATTGATTAACTCGCGCCCCCAAATTCCTGCTCAGTGATTCACATGAATTCAGTGTTTGAGCTGACTCAGCGAACATGGAAACGAGTGCAGTTCTTTTTTACAGAACGTAGTCGCCACACAGTGATAAAAAACCATCATAAAATCGTTCTTGCCTAAAGAGATGATTCGGCGAAGCCGCCGCGTCAGTGCCGCCACGACAGTATTGCACAGAACTTGCAAACATCCAGGCCGGACCCGACCGAGTTTGCAAGCGGACTAGGCCTTTTGGCACGGGATTTTGGACAACGCGTTCATGCGTTATTACTTAGGTTTTTATGTACAAACCGGTGATACTGCTTTGGTATTTTGGAAATGCACACCGCACAATAAGATAGGCAGGCTGCGTAGAATACATGCATATAGAATTTTAGACCGTAGCTGGGGAATTGTCGTCTATGTACGAGTATAGAAAAACTTCTTTTCCCTTTTGACTTAGAGCTTCCAGAAAAATCCGACATCATCTCTGCTTTGACGCTGTATTTCACGACTTTTTTTAGAAACGAAGTACCGTGTTTTTGAGGGAGGTGACAGAGAGAAAAGAAGTATATTCGGCTTCGAGCATATGTATTTAGGCTTAAGGTTTTTTCCTGGATTTGGGCGAGAATCGTTCAACATTTGAGCTGGGATTTTAATTTTCCTTATCGAAACAAGAATGGAAGGCGATAAATTGACTGCGGGGATCTTTATTTCCCTCAAATAATTAAACAAACAACCCTGTACACGCAGTAGCGAGGCCAGGGAGCGGAGCGTGACAACAGAATTTGAAAGTATGGCCGGAAAAGTTTAGGCATGGACGTCGGAGTCGCAGGGCAACTCCTCGGGTTCAAAAGCAAAGCAAAAACGTTTTGCCCATGACTGGAAATTCGTGCAGCGGTTTAACACCACTGAGGCGGCTTATGAGTTCATCATGTCACAGAAAAAATCGCCCATTGCTTAGTTTTAACGATGCTTTAGAAGATTCTTTAAGATGTTAACGACTTTCAAATATCGTTGCAATTTCCATGTATATATGGCCAAACATTTTCAGTCATTATAAAATAAAGTCAAGGGTTCCTAAAGATTTTCGAAGATATGCAACCAATGTTCTTCACATTTTTTGAACACGTTTCAAATTTCTTTTGGAATTTTCAAGCCCTTATACAAAATGTACAATTTGTAAACATACAAATGTTTAGAAATTCTTCTCATAAACATGCCATTGCCTTATTTAAGCAGCAGGGTACCAAAGCGCCCTTTTTGAAAAATATGCAGAGGCTATTATTTTAGCAAAAAGTCACGACGTACAATTTTTTAAAAAGGACACTTTTGATACCCCAATTTCTTTTAAAGGCCACTTTTATGTATAGAGAAGTTTTTTGAAGAAGGTACATCGAAAAATCGTTGTTATAAGCACGTTTTGAATTTGCTGTGCTGAAAATTCGACATTTCAAGCTACTCTGGTTTAAAAATGTTTAAAGTCATTGAAAACTTATTGAATTTTTCAAACACCACAGAAAATTTTAAAAGACTCCATATGTTTGGCAGTGAACGAAATTCATTAATTGAAAATCCTTGAAATTCAAGAGTTTCAATTTTAACATTCAAAACTTACATGGCGACTTCAAGGAAAAACATGAGCAAGCGAAGCAGCAAAATTTAAGCTGATTGTATTTCAAGAGAACTGTGTAAAGGAATTACGAGGGTTAAGTTTTAAACATAAATATTTCCAAACGTATATTTGTTAATGCGATTGGTTGGAAATGACAGTGGCGAGCGCAATGAGCCAAAACTTTTTTGAGAGACTGGTAATTTTAATTTTTTGTAGACATTTAGTGCTCTTCAAGAATTTTTTGTGCTCTTTTAGTTCTGAACTTCAGTATCTGAAGTGCCCCTTCAAATTAAAAACACCTTTTTCAAAAGGACAAAGTACTACGTACAAGTCGCGATGGCTATATACGTACAAGTAACTTGTACGTATACTTAACGTGTTAAATTAGCCTCTGATGGACTTAATTGAACTCTCCACTCCGACAACGACAAAGGGAAAAACAATTGGAGGGCAAGCAATTTTCCATGTGCACCCATTCCTATACTTGACAATGAAATGTTTGGGGGACTGTGATGGTTTAAAATGCAACGAGAAGATTCACAATTTTCTGGACAGCAAAATCCAAGAAAAGTGGGACGGATTCCCGTTCGACCGTGTAAAGTCCCCCGACATTCATCCCCATCAATGGAATCGACCTCAACATTTTCTCACAGTATTTCCGATTGGGTGTGTGGGCGGACGTGGAAGGCTGGGCCGATGTCAACTGGAGGACTTGCCGCAATTCCTCCGCTTTGTCCGTCACTCCAAATGCTAGCTGGAACATGGCAATGTAGGAAATCCCAGACTCGAAAGTGTGAGCATCGTGTAAATGATGGCGAGCATTGGATTTCGATGGGCGATTCGAATGGCTGAGAAACCCCCCAAAATCGTGACCATGAGACAAGCCAATTTGATAAGCCAAAGAACCCGTGAGAAAACCAAATTGAAGAATCGCAGTTGAATCTCCAACACTCGAAAATCCTCGAGGGACACGCGGAGGAGCTCAAACGGTATCAACGTCTCACTCCCATCTCTATTATGTATCAGTTTGCATTTAAAATAAAATCCTCACACCAAACCACATGACACAAAATGCCATCCTATTTTTGTAATCCAATGAATTTTCGACATGGATTATAGTTCTCTGCACATACCGGATTTTCTGGATGACGAGTTGCGTGTGGGCGGGGAAAGTGATGACAAATGACAGGATCATGAAGACCATGTAAATGCACCACGTAGACACGAAAATGTATGTGAGAGTGTCAAAGAAGAGACAAATTGAGATGGTGTATAAAAATTCCTCCAGTCCGCCCGCACCACAGAAATCCAAAGAATCGGCATGTCCGGATTGACAAAGTAAAGACCCGGAATCGTTAAGACGAGGCTGTACAGAAATGGAAGGAAACTTAGCAGGAATTCTATACTGCCGTTTTCCTTCCACCTTCAGGAGTTACCTTTTTAGTTGGTGTTGTTGCCATTGTCGTCGTGGGCGTGGTCGGAGTTGTGGGCCGAGTCAACTCAAACTCAAACTCCCCTGGAAAAAACATGAAAAGGATAAAACGTCATTAAAGAGGGGCGGAGCTTATTGGGATTTTGAAAAATATAATAAAAATTGCGGTGTACCGTGGATTTTGAGTATTTCGTTGTAGACTTTGACGTTCAGATCCCGCACATGCAGAATCTAACATGCCATGGACGATTAAAAAAAACGATGACGTAGCCGCTACAAATGATGAGAATGATGGGCGTGAAATCCCAGTCGGAGAAGTTGGAGAAGAAAATGGACTCTCCCGTTCGAATGGATACAAAAAACACACTGACTTCAAAAGAGGAATTGCCACAGTTTGAACAGGAGTTTCCTCCACATGGAATTTGAACTCGCCATTTGAGACGTCTTTGAGTTGAAAATGACGGGGAATAAACTGAGCTCCGAGGCCATGGAAAAAATCCGATAGGTTACTTTCAAATCCGACTTTGTAAGCATCTTGATTTTGCAATTATGTACATATACATATGAATATGATGCAAAAGGCGGAGAATTATGAACTATACCAAATCCCACTGCTCTACATATATATAGCTTTATCCGTAAAATGGACGTACGAGGTTGATCAAATATGAATATTAGTTGAAGGATAATTTTTGATACGAATGAGATAGAACAAAACTTATTTTTTTTTCTAAAAGTACTCTTGAATATGCACATAATATTGCTCCGAACGGAATTCTAAAGATTGAATTCCATTGGAATAAAATGTTTTTCTTGTGACTTAAAGAACGATGGAAATGTCGACTACACCTCTCATCATTACTTGAAAATCTCCCTACCTTGAGAGATTTCTTGAATTTTCAAAACAGGTGATAGTAGCTAGGGTCGAGGTCAGTAGAATATGGTGGGTGAGAAATTTCTCAGAATCCGAATTTGGCGAGGGCGTCGAGTGACACTTCGGACGAATAAGCGGGAGCGTCGTCATGGAGCCAAATTCGATTCTTTTGGTTCCCTCTCCCGTTATTTCTAATGGATTGGGATAATTTCTCCAATACTAAAGCATATACAGGATCAGATATTGTACTCTTTCGTGGCATGTACTGGATTAAAAAAATCCCGTACATATCCGATAAAAGGGAAACCATAATCATCCCGGCGCATCGTTCGGATTCTGAACGGGTTGCTACTGTTTCCCCCTGCCACCGCCACTCTTTTGATGCAGCCCAAATCTAGGGATGACGAAAGTGAACCCAAGTCTCATCTGTAGTGACCACATGTAAAAAAAATTTGGGGTCTCACTGGAGTCGTTCTACACTGAAGTCGAAACACTCGACTCTCCACTACTTTTGGGAAGACGTCGCAGTCTTCCACATCCAAACAGAAGTAACTCGACTGAGACTAAGATGATGGTGGAGGATATTTTAAACAGACCCAGTAGAAATCCACACTTCCTCCTCTATCTGTCGCACTTTAATTCATCGATCCTTCTTTATGAGATGTGTCACTTTTTTAATGTTGTCTTGAGTGATGGCCGTGGCTGGTCGTCTTTCATGCTCCTTTTCAAGGCTCAATTGTCCTCCCTTAAACTGCTGACACCATCCTGCCATACTTAAGAATTTGATAGAGCAGACCCACCTTAAACTCCCACCAACAGCTCATGAATTTGCTTAGGCTGGTTTTTTGGTAAGGAGGAAAATATGATCACAACTCCCTGTTGGAATTTCAAAATCTCTATGTTTTCGCTGGTCTGTCAAAATTCAGACGACTCTAATTACTATGAAGTACAAATCCGAATTGCCTGCAATTTTCCATGTGACATTTTATCGTGCTCCTCTCACACATACTATGAGTACTGCGTCGTACTCCATTCCAATCAAAAGATATATGCAACTAATATTCATATTTGATCAACCTCGTATATATATTAAATGACACCAACCGAGTGTGGCTTTTCATTATAGTCCAAAGTGTTCGGCCGACCAGCACTAAAATATGCATTCTCACATTTCATTGATCCCTCCAATTTTCATTTCCCTTATTTGTTCACTATATTATTCTCGTCTTATTCCGTATATTTGTACAGTGCTTGTGTAATCAGAACACTAAAAATGAATGGCTACATTATACAGTTATATATAGTTATATACGCAAAGATATACGCAAAGCACAGGAGGTTGTATACAAATCCTTCAGAAAGGTTAATATAGGAATGCCGTTGGTGAGTATATATTACCGTTGAAAAAGTACGGCTAAATAACGGTGTTACTCTGTATACTTTCCTTATATATAGATATATACATAACTGTGTTGTATTATATTATACAACGGTATGTATACTTTCATCTCCAGTCTTTATTGTCTTTGTGCGGGTGTCAAACTCAAATTGAGACTGACAGAATTATTACACCGTTCACTATATATATATATATATATATATCTAACGGGTTCTTTTTTTCGCTTTATAAAATACGGCTCTGGAGTCTTCTCTGTGGAGTCATTCCTTAATATTACGGCGGCTGACACGGTTGAACTTATTACATATCTCACAGCGCAATTCCCCGAAAAAGCGAAGCGTCATGACCCGTTCACACATGCAGTATTGTTTTGCTATTAGTAGGTATTACTTTCCCTCACTTATTGGTACTCTGCGAGCGGTCAAAGACTCAACATTCAAAGAGGTAACAGGGTGACGAAACAGAAGAACCACATATATATACATCTTTTTGCTCTTCATTTTCTAAACATGATTTAAAGCTCAATATGGAACTAATCGAATCTTGATCACAGGCGTGCTGAATGTATATATATATCCAAGTACTATATAAAAAAAAAACACTCACATGTTATTCTTTTAACTTTAATTGAAGATTGACGAAAGCGTCTTTGTCGATTTTTCTGTTTTTTTATATACACAGGCGGGTGTCAGGATCTGCCGAGTCTCCAAATTGACGGTGGCACACGGGTGCCGAGCGTGTTCACGTCGGACGTGTACATCGCCACCCGCCCAAAACTCACCGACACGTTCACTGCCAAATTGTGCATTGGCGCAGGTAAGTGCAGAGCCGCGCCCGCACCACGAGTTGAACCTTTATTTTAAAGTTAATTTGTTAGTGTATTATAATCACCACGGCAGGTATATAATATAAGTAATACTAACGTGTGTGTGGGATTTGCCTCCATTCTTTGTGTGCTTTGAAAGGTGAGCCTCACATGATCGCAAGCCAATAAGCTTCACACTGACGACGGTAAATGCGACTGGACACACTACACTGACAACGGTCATGTCAGTCGCGGTGGACCATGGCGTCGCGTACTGTGTGTCAGCGCCAGTGGTTCCCAAAACGGTACGAAATTCAAAATTCTCTTATGGAATCCAAAATTATTGTAATATATATTGTGCCAATAAATTATAGTTTTATCTTTGAGACAAATGTGACGTAAATTGTATAATAAATTGTAAATTGTTCACATGTAAAACTTACGGATTTGTGTCTGTGGTTTTTTGTATGTATTATATATACATAGGTGGCGTTTAGCTTGAAGCCCATGGGCGGGAGTGACCGAGTCAACGTTCCTCCGGAACCTGAACCGCAAAGCATTGTTTTCGTTCAATTACAGGCTGTCACTGTTCTCTAGATTCCAAATCGAATTGTATATATATAGAATTTCATTTTGGAGCTTGTGGACTTTTTGTTCAAATTGAGAGGGCCTTTACAGAAATATACCCTGAAAAGGCTGTGTTATCAAGCAATAATAGCTTGTCCATCGCACCACATCTTTAAATCAAAAATAAAAACATACATATTGTAAATATCATATATAATAGCAGCGTGCTTATGGTTGCACGCACTTTATTTTATTTTTGGCTTTATAAGATATTGCCTTACACCTGCTCCCTCTCACAAACAAGAAATTCGATGGCGATTCCGCGGTGGGTCAATGATGGTTTAAAAAGATTTTACACGCTCTTAATCAAGCAATCGGAACTTTATTTTGAAATTGGGGATATTTAGTCTGTATATTAATTTGTTCCCAGCTTATAGCATTCCATTTTTAAAAAAGTGATCAAAAGTTGCCAAACGTCAATTCCATTTATAGTCGATCTAATATATAGAGAAATTCTTATGTCAGAAACCTCTTATGCCCAATCACTTTTGATTACAATCAAAATTGATTTGCATCAAGTGTGTGGTCACACTTTCCGAATCAATATATTGATTACCAAATCGACCTTGATTTCGGACCAAAGGGGTCGACCGGAAGTGGTCCCTGACCACATGTCAACAATGGGCCGTCAATTTGGATTTCCGGTTACTGTATATAGTGGATCAATATATTGATTTCATTGTTTACTGCCCACACAATACCAAATCAATATTGATTTACCATATATATATACGTAAGGGGTTCATTCTAAGGGGGCCCTTCAAATTTTCCCCGAAAAGGTCAACACTCACCAAAAATCAAGAATGATTTCCCATATAGCCTCCTCAAAATCAATAGTGATCCCTGTACCTATAAAATTCCAGGTATATAGGACCAAGTTTTCATGTTTTTTTGTCCATGTTACCTAAATCAATTCCGATTTCAAAAATAACCTCTCAAAGCCACACACGCATTTGCAAAAATTCAACTGCATGCAGGCCCAGCGGTTTTTACAACCCTTAAATTGTACCTGCAAAAAACAGTAAATCAAATCAAAACGGCCGGACAGACGAACGACAAAAGATAAAACTTGAATCCACACAAAAGCACACACACAAAGTCCATCAGACCACATCACATTTGAGAGTTAATCTCGCTTCTCTTTTGTCATGTCGAGCACAGCACACATATAAAGAAATAATTGTAATTCCCGCAAATTTCCAATTGGAATTGGAACGAGAACAACGAGAATGAAAGGGAGCTTGAACCTTCTCGCCTCGCCTCCCATTTCCACATGATTTTCTCCACAAATCCGGACTCTATTGTTTTATAGATTCCGAGTTTGTTGGGGAAATCATGATGTGGAAACGGTCCGAAGTTAAATCATCAACTTGTGTGTGGTGCTCACTCGAACTTTAACTTTGGACAACTTGAGGACATAGAGGTCAATTAAAATTAAATTGATTCGGGTAGAGAAATGAAGACAAAGCATTTAACTAATTAGTAATTGGTAATAAAGAATGTATTGAATCGTGTATATAGCTTCAAAAATAAGTGTACATACTTATATGCACTATAACTGAGGGTTTGTTTTATTTCTCAAGGAGTTCCGCCACAGCTCTCCACAAAAGTTTTTTCTTTCGGTTTAGCCGCACAGGCACTGTGCATGTGGCTTTAACTGTGGTTTAAACGGGCTGTATAATTACAGAAATGGATAAGGTTGACACCACAAAAAATTGTAATATAGGGTAATGTAATGATATAGAAGGACTTGTCGTATAGATAGTGATTGAATCATTGGTGGTTCTTAATGTAAGCCCTGTTATATTTACATTGATTATGAATGTGAGACAGGGATAAAGGCCACCCACAGTGTTTATATATATATATATTACTCATCCCCATTTTATATCTCTTTTGCGGGCTTATGTGCTTCGTCCAAAGCTTGTCTTCCCTTTCACTTGTCTGTCTGTCTGTCTGTGTGCTTTTATATAGTCACACGTTTTCATGATTCAGTACACGAATCAGTACAAACCCACATTTGATGATTCCTTTAGCAAATATTGACAACAATCGCCATTTATTTGCTTATTTTTTTAATATTAAAACTCAACACCTCAACACCGCGGTTACAACTGTGGTTTAAATCCTGTGGCCATAAGTTGTCACTCATTTTGTCAACCCTGCATGCAGTCTGTTTGTCTGTGTGTCTATACATATATATATATACACAACGTAACAAGTCTCAAGTTGTGAATGTGTGTTTGTCCACTTTTTGCTATATATATATAGGGAATTCATCATGGACGCTCTCCCAAATTGTGAATTGTGTGTAAAGATGTAAGTAATATATAATACATGTGTGTGAACACGGAGAC
This sequence comes from Gisinianus flammeolus, assembly GCA_034699125.1. Lineage (NCBI taxonomy): Eukaryota > Metazoa > Arthropoda > Collembola > Symphypleona > Katiannidae > Gisinianus > Gisinianus flammeolus. The sequence goes on along the minus strand of JAIUND010001724.1, from coordinate 1,929 downwards.
GGAGAGAAAGCAGGAGAAAGTAAAAGAGAGAGAGAAAAGAGAGGCACATAAATAGTAATATACAAAATTCAAGCCAGCGCACCGCGGAGCTTTTGCATTATTGAAATTCCCACCTCACTCTCTCTCTCTCTCTCTCTCTCTCCTTCTCCCTTTCTCTCTCTCTCTTTGTATTTTGGCACTTGAGGGGATTCTCGTCATTTAAAAACAACAGGGAAGGCGAAGACGAAAAAAAGGGAAAGGGAAATTGCACATATATATTACGAAAGAGAAAAAAACAAATCAGAAAATATATATATTTAGTGATGCAGTCAAAATATCAAAGTTATTCCACACATCAGTTGATCCATATTCCCAATTGTGTTTTTTTCATTTTCATTTCCATTCCCGATTAATCCGTTCCCGTTCCGTCGTCATCTGTGGTGGATTTCCAGAAAATGGAATGAATTGAATCGTCTATATATACTCAATTAATAACACACCAAACCAAACCCCACAGGAACACAGACTTGCAAAACAAAACAGCAAAACAGGAACACAGAGCTCCCTTTGAAAGTATTATATATATATATATACGACTACCAAATAAACTGTCAAGTGTCTATATATTAGTAAAAAAAAACAGTGCACTCTGCACGTTGTGTATATCTATATTATATATACAGGGACTCGTTTTATTTCTCTACCCTCTGCATATAATATATATATATATATAGGAAAAAATGAGAATAAACAATTTCATGTCGCTCCATTTCCATTTCCATTTCCACATCTTCATCTCCAAATCTTCAGCATCATTCCATTCTCACTTGATATAGATTTCTATATAGTTGATTAATTTGAGTGACAAGGACAACGCCAACGATCCACTCACCTCTTTCACCTCTCCCCCCACCCCCACCCCTCTATCTCTCTTTCTCTGTCTTGTTCGGGCATGTGATGTGGCAGTGTGTGATGGGAACAAAGTGGGAAATGGCGTGTCTGCCATCAGTGTTTTGGTGTGTCCCAAAGTCAACGGGTGAAGAGTGATGGAGAGTTTATTCAATTATGCGGCGGTGTGTAATAGTGTATATATATGGCAAGTTCAAAAACATGTAATATATAGTGTGGACTGCTGGCAGTATATATAAATATAGTTCAGTAGAACAACAACAAGAAAAAGAAGAACTATATTAATAGAAGAACAACAACGGTAAAAGAGGAGAACAAACATATTACTAAGTATATCTATTAGTACGCACACGGAATCTTCTTTTTCTTTTTCTTTTTCCTTTCTTTGCCCTTGTTGTTTTTGCACACATCATGTAATACGCGATGTACAATGGACAATGAGAGTGAGGACACCAAAAAAAGTTGAATTACTATGGTCTGTCTGTCTGTCTGTCTGTGTATATATATAGGAGCGAGCAGAAAGCGAGGAGTTGACAGTCAGAGAAAAGAGACTGCGACGACAGTGTGGCGTCCCACCGTCCGCGACCGTCCGACCGTTCGTCAGTCTCCCGCGGCTGGTGCTCTGTGGGTGGTCTTGAGTCTTGAGGAATTCAAAACGGAACCAAATCCAAATCCAAATCCAAATCCATCTTCGTTCGTAATATGTAAAATCATTAATTCTCCTTCCGCTTTCTCACATTAAAATCATATATATTATAATCAAGTCCACACAGTTCATTCCTCTTTTCACACATTTCCACAGATTTCTATTATATATATTATGTGTGTGTGTGGAAATGTGTGAGAATCTCCTGATGAGATTTCCGGAACTTGCCCCTTATAATATATACTGTGTGACTGTGAATGCTCCCTTCCACATCAGTCCAACAATATACAAAAATTACAATATGTACCTTAATAGCAAATCGCCTGTTAAGTTCAAAAAGGAACTATAATTATTTTCCTTAATTTCGTTTGACCGGGGTTGACCTGCTCTGGAGG
>JAIUND010001723.1:0-31040 GCA_034699125.1 Gisinianus flammeolus | reverse complement strand
TTGCACAATGGGAGCAGCACCGTCACGCCCCTTCCAATCTGCTGACTGCAAGGATCATGAAACAACTTCAAGAGGCCGTGGAGCTCCCCAAATATTCAAATTCAAATTCAAATGGGGCGGTGGAAAGTCCTTTTCGCGGGGAAAATCCAGGTGATTTTTAATTTTTCTGTAGGGATTTTTTGAACTTGATTTTTGACAATTATCAGTTGACAAGTTGAGAATTTTACAATTACATTAATTACTGCTGTGAATGTGAGTTTTGTTTGTTTTTTGTGTGGGGCGGATGATTTTCAGTGATCATAAAGCCGTTTGAGTCGGAGCTGAGGATGGAAATTGTAGAGCGTCAATGGGAATTGAATCGAGAGTTTGAGCTCCTCATTGCCCTCATTTTCCTGGAGCTGAAGGGACCAGAGTTGTCCTATAAAATCCGATTGGCTCCGACGTCGGACGTGCCCGAAAAAAGAATGTTTGTCAAGGTGGGGCCGAACACGAATAATAAACCACTTCCGGGGCCCGGACGTGAGTTCACTATCTCATTTTATGAACTCGCGGGAGTTTTTTTTAATTGTATTGTATATATTTGAAAATTTAAATTTGGGAATTTGATTTTGATTTTTGAATGTGGAATTTCTATAAGGTTTTGCCAATTTTTATTTAAAATTCGCGGCCCTTCAAATCCTCTTGGACAAAATCCTGATTGGTCAGTTGCTGGGGGAAAGGGATGAAAGAGCGGGGAATTCCAATGAAAATATGGACGAGATGGTAATTTTTTGTTTGCTGTGTGCATGTGGTATGTGTAATTAATAAATTCAAATTTGAATTTGAATTCAAATTGAAGGTTTCCCTCCAAGCATTTCCTTATCCTCCATTCAAAACGCTGAATCTTGGGACGACCATCAGTGCAGAAACTATCGTGATTTTGATTCCACTGGGGTTTTGTCTGATCATCGTATCGCTGATTCGTGGAATAGTTGGAGAAAAAGAAACGGGATTCAAAGTAGGTATTTTCTCCAGTCTTTTGAAATCGTTCTTTTAACGATATTTCATTGGTCTATAGACAAGCGCCAAGCGCCATTTTTTGAAATGTCTAATATTGATTTTTGATTAGCCCGTATATTTCACATTTTTCTAATGAATTGTGTGGTGCGCGAAGGCGCTGTTGAACATAATGGGAATATCAAATTGGATGATGTCATTGGGTTGGTTCGTATCCTCGCTTTTCATTGGCTGTCTCTCCTTGATGCTAACCATCATCATATTCGTGGTTCCCTTTGATTCGGGTGTGGGCGCCATATTTCCGTATTCTTCCATCGGGGTTTTCGCGCTCATTTTGATCATCTATGCAATTCATGCCATCTCCTGTATTTTTCTTCTTTCCGCCTTTTATCAACGATGTCAGAGGAACAATGTATTCCCACTTCCCTATTTTTGACCTCATGTGGCTAGACTTTTTTATATGACCCAATTTGACCTGATTCGACTTTTTCACATTTGACGTGATTTGATTTTTGATTTTTGACCTAATTTGACCTGATTCGGCATTTTTTCACATTTGGCCTGATTTGATTTTTTATCCAATTTGACCTGACTCGACTTTTTTCACATTTGACCTGATTTGATTTTTGTCCCAACTTGACCTGATTCGACTTTTGATATTTGATTTGATTTGACTTTTGATATTTGTCTTCATTGGTCTTCATTTGACATTTGACATCTGATTTGGCAAATTGACCTGATTTGAAATTTTGACCTTAATAGTAATTTATACTTAATTTTTCTGTGGTTCACTTTGGGCAGCGTCAATGTCGATAATCGGGGCGGCAGTGTTGTGGCTCGTGGTAAGTTTCATCCCGGTGTTAATGGGTCAAGGCCTCGAAACGTTGAGCTACGTGGCCAAATGCTGTTGGTGCCTCATCCCAAATATCGCCCTCAATATCGTTTTCACCGTCTTCACGGACATGGAGCGAATGGGTGCGTAAAGTGGTCAAAAAAACTCCTTGTTGGAGAAATTGTTTACAATTCACAATTGTCAATTGAGTTATTGTGTGTGCGCAGGAGTGGGTGCGCAGTGGATCAATTTACATGAGCGGCTAAAGTCGGCGTACATGATATCCATTTCCGAGGTGCTATTGATCCAAGGGATCTCCTCCATTTTCTACATGCTCCTGGGCGCTTATTTTGAAAATGTCCTCCCGTCCGAGTTCTCCGTTCGGAAGCCACTTTACTATCCATTCCTGGTACGCCCACCAGTAATTATACTAATTAATACTTCAATTGTTTTGAAATTTTGAAAATCCCGCCGCTCCACAAATGTTATATTTTGATAAACGAATTCGTTGAAAATTTTTTAAAGTCAGCTGTCCTCGTGGCTTCATCCGAAAATCCCCAAAACAGTTTTGAAAATCAATTCCAAGGACGTAGGAGAAGAGCACCCACCCGGATTTGAACCCGAGCCGATGGATTTAGAGCCTGGAGTTTGTATTCTCAACCTTCGGAAGGAATTTGGGAGGAAACATAAGAAAATTGCTGTGGATGGCGTCACTCTGCATTTTTATCAGGGTCAAATCACTGTGAGGATCACAAAAAACCACTTTCTGACGCGGTTCTTCAAAAATTAATTTTTTGGGATTATTTCGTGCGCAGGCGCTTTTGGGACATAACGGAGCGAGGAAAACGACTCTCATCTCAATGCTAACAGGGATGGAGAGGCCGAGCAGTGGGACCGCGATGTCATGAACGGGCATGACATCATCAAAGACATGTGGGACGTTCAAAAGGATCTGAGTTTATGCTAATATGCTCTACAATGAATTTACTGTGGAGGAACACCTGACCTTTTTTGCTCGGGTAATTTATAAATGTGTGTGGGAGCTCATTTTCCCTTTCTTCTGACAAAGTTCAAATTTAAAATGTTTGAATTGAATTTGTTTTTGTGGTTTTTGCTGGTATAAAGCTTAAAGGATTTTCTTCAGAGTCCGCTCGAAACGCGATGAATTCTCAAATCATTGCGTTGGGGCTGGAAGAGAAGAAAGATGTGATGGCCAAGAAATTATCTGGCGGTCAAAAACGGCGGGTTGGTTGTATAAAAAAAATAATACATATCGTCTGTTAAGTTCACAAACGAACTATAATTATTTTCCTTGATTTCGTTGACCTGCACCAAAGGTCAAAGGGCTCAAGATGGGGCTTTGGGTCCTGGACATTATTGTCTGTCATGACCTTTTCTGTCACCCTGAATTGTTTCAGAATTTTACCCACAAAGACGGACGCAGTAGTCGCATTTCCGCAAATTAAGGAAAATCCTTATAGTTCGTTTGTGAACTTGGCAGACGATATCTAATATAAAACTCATTTGGCGGTTTATTTGAGAATATTGGAATATATTATATATTATATTTGAAATTGATTTATTTTTATTTTTATTCTGCTATAGGTTCAATTAGGAATGACTTTGATTGGGGGCTCCAAAGTCGTATTCCTGGATGAACCCACTTCTGGATTGGACCCGGAAGCTCGGCAGGAAATGTGGAATATTTTACTGGTATATACGAAATGGCTTTTCTCTCATTCAATAATTTAATTGTGGTTGGTTTGAAATCCGGCTAGAGCTCAAACTCGAATTTTGTATCTTTTAATTCCGGGATTTTTTAACACAGGAAGTTCGGAGAGAACGGACCATTTGTCTCAGAACTCATTTCATGGAGGAAGTACGTTTTTTTTGTTGGACGCCTTCTTTTTATTGAGAATTGTGCGAATGGAGAATTAACAAATTAAGTATATCGTCTGTTAAGTTCACAAACGAACTATAATTATTTTCCTTAATTTCGTTGGTCCGAGTTGACCTACTTTGGAGTTCAAAGTATTAGAGATGGAGCTTTGGATCAAGCGAAATTATTGTAGAGCAGGTCATGAGCAACAATACTGTCGCTTGACCCAAAGCTCCATCTCTAATACTTTGACCTCCAGAGCAGGTCAACTCGGACAAACGAAATTAAGGAAAATAATTATAGTTCGTTTTTGAAATTAACAGACGATATATACTTATCTAGCAAAAACCGCATCATCACAGTTTAATTATATTATTTATTAAGGCGGATGTTTTGGGTGATCGAATCGCCATAATGGAGTCAGGTTAAGTCCGATGTTGCGGAACACCGCTCTTTCTTAAACGTTTTTATGGTAAAGAGAGTATACAAAATTGGGAGAGAAAACCGCGGGGACATTTTGAATTTTGAAAAAAATTTAAGGAGTTTTTGTTAATTGCTTTTTGGACACACGGAACAGGGACTGGCTACACTTTACACATCACTTTGGACCCGGAAGTGTACGCGGACGTGAGCGCGACTGCGCATCCTTCGAAAAAAGTCCTCATCGAAATCCTTTCCCCAATCTCAACTTCATCTGGAACGGGAGGAAAATTGGCTAGTGCAATTGGAAAGCCAAGCCTCGACGACCTCTCCAAAAAACGAGCTCTTGACACGTAAAAATAAACCACACAGTTCGAAAGTCAAATTACCCACGAAAAAAATAGGATATCGTCTGTTAAGTTCACAAACAAACTATAACGATTTTCCTTAATTTGCGGAAATGCGACCACTGCATCCGTCTTTGTGGGTCAAATTGTGAAAAAATTCAGGGTGACAGAAAAGGTCATGGCAGACAATCATGTCGCAGGACCCACAGCTCCATCTTGAGCCATTTGACCTTTGGAGCAGGTCAACGAAATTAAGGAAAATAATTATAGTTCGTTTGTGAACTTAACAGACGATATATATTTTTTTGGAATTGGAATTTGCAAAAATTCAATGGGTATTATGGATATTGACATTGGTATTGGTATTGAACACAGGAAGAGTGTGTCAAGTCACTGGGATTTGCGGAAAAATCTTCGGAAAGTTCAAGGCATCCTTGATTTGGTAAAGAAATACGTGGAAGAGGCCGCTTTCAAGTCTGCTTATACAAACAAATCCATGGAGATTGACGTGACTCTCCCCACGAACGCAGGAGCAGTTTCAAACATGACCGCCATTTTCCCGGAACTCTTCTCCCAGCTGTATTCAAACAAATCGAGTTTCGGATCAAAAATATCGGACTCTCCATCACGACGATGGACGACGTTTTCTCCACGTATAGAAAATCCACATATAAATCTATCATTCACAGATTTCTCACTGTTCTTGTAGGAAAATTAACCAAGGATTTCAATATTTGTTTTCCATATTCTAGCGTGATGATGGGTGGACGTTTGGATAAGAAATCTGTATCTCTGTCGGAGGCCCCATCAAAATATCCACTAGATCAAAGTTTTGTGGAACGAAATGTAATGTTGGAAAAAAAGAGGAGGAGCTCCGGCTTCCCTTTAGTCATGCGGCAATTCCAAGCGCTCGTCATCAAAAAATGTTTGTTCACATTCAACAAGAAACTTTTATTCGCGGGGCAGGTGAAAAAAGGAAAATATATGAGAATCCATCACAAACAAATTATTCAATTCCCATTTTTAAAATACACACAGTGCCGCGAAATGTTTTTCCCGCGTGCTATAGTTTGAATTCAATTATTCTTATTCTTATTTTGACCAATCTGATGTGGTGACTCACGCACACAGGTTTTGATCCCAATTTGTCTCGCAATGATCACGATCCACTCGCTGGGGAAGAATTACACGCCGGTGGAGCACGAGTCTGCGCAAATCGTGGACATTTCCCTCTATCAAGATGTCATCACGATCTACTAGTCCAGCAGCAAGGTAATGTAATTTCCTAATTTACTAAATGACCCACACTTAATTCAATCCAAATCCAGGCATGCGCATGCGCAAACACATGTTTATATTTTTGGATACAGGCAGAACATGAGTGACGCGTTCCTCTCCACCCTTAAAACATCCAATTCCCAAGGGAAACCAAGGAAAGTAAGTGGAAATATTCGTCGAGCATTGCTTAAGGAAGGGGGCTCCAATCTGATCTCCTACCGGAATCACTACATCGTCGCCGTGGAGCTCACGCTCACTCACATCACTGCATTCTACTCCACGTTGGAGAAACATTCGGCTCAACTCGCAGTCAATCTCGCCTCGAATACGCTCCTAAACAAAATGGCACCCGGGCGGGGGCTTCGAATCACAGTGACGAATCATCCACTGGAAGGGATCAGTGAGAATGAGTTGAAGGCGGTCAACTTCACAGAGGATGTGAAGCCCTATGATTTTTTTACTTATGGATATCTCCTCGTTTTTGGACTCGGGATTCATCATTGTACGTTCGTGTTGCTCCCATTGGAGGAAAAATTGAGCAAGGTCCTATTTTAAGCTCCACCCACATTCCAACTTTTCTCTTCCCAGAATTTCACAACAATGAGATTTGTATAGTATTTGTTGATCAATTATTTTCAATAATTGATCAACTAGTTTGATCAAAAAGACTGTTGATCAAAAATAAATGATTTTTGATTTTTGAAGGCCAAGCAACTCCAGCTGATGACCGGCGTGAGCCCATTGATTTACTGGGGTTCGTTTTACCTCCTGGATTTGACGCTCTCTGTCTTTGTCATCGCCGTTATGACCGCCTGTTTCCCTCTTTTCCAAGGGGACCTGATTTTAGCAAGTCACAACGGTGCCATTGCCATTTTCACCAGCTACGTCGTCCTCTCCTTCTCCGCCATTTTCTTCATGTATTTCCTCAGTCTTCTCTTCAAATCCGTCTCTTTCGGCTTTGCCTTTGCCGTCCTTTTCACACTCCTCATCGGGATTCTCCTCGACATCATCAGCATCGTGTCCAAAGTGACGGAGAATCCCAGGATTGGCGGGGTCCTTCAATCCATTTTCAAAATATTCCCACTCTTTGCCGCCACGTCCAATACGATGGTGTTCCTGGCCACGGCCCTTGCCAACTCCCGTTGTCAACTCATTTCGGAGAAGGTCCTCAAAGCGGTTTGTGATCCGACGGCGAAATTGCTCGATGTCCATCGCGCTTGTTGTGGTAACTTTTCTTTCTTGTTCGTTTGTTCAAAATCTAAGCGACAGTTGAGAGAAACACCACACAAAAAACATTCAACATTGAATTTTTGAAGTCATTTATTATTTTTTATTGTTCTTGTTGATCAGGGAATTGCAAGAAGGTCTTCAAAACGACGCCATGTTTCAAACCTCAACCGTACTTGGTTTGGTCCATGAAGAATAAGGATGGATTCGACCTTTTCGGGCAGGAAACGTCGCCTGGGATGGCCCAAGAACTCTTGTACATTTTCCTCATGGGGATTTTCTATCTTTTCCTTGTCATCTCAATCGAGATCAAATTGCCCGCCAAAATCCAGAGGATATTCAAATCTCGAGGGAGGAAATCGGCGGGGGACAGCGGGGACTTTCAAGAGACGGCAGACACTGATGCGGACGTCATTGCGGAGTCTGATCGAGTTCAAAGTGAAATCCTGAAGGAACGTAAGAAAAATATAAAAAAAAATGGATCCCTTTTTCTTCAATCACGAATGTCTGTCTTTACTTTATGTTCAGGTCAAGTTTGTATCAGGTTTTGTTTATGGCAGGTGGCGCTGGGGAGGATTGTGATTTGATTTTGGCGGGGAGTTTATGCAAGCGCTTTGGGAGTTTTGCGGCCGTCTCAAACGTGAGTTTTGGCGTCAGATCCGGGGAATGCTTTGGTTTGTTGGGTGAATGGAGCCGAGAAGACGACCATGTTCCGAATGCTGACGGGGGATGAAGAGCCAACCTCCGGGGATGCTTTTGCTGGAGAGAACAAACTGAGTCTGCGCAAGGACCGAAAAGCCTATCTCGCTAACATCGGCTATTGTCCTCAATTTGATGCATTTCTCAGTTCCCTGACGGGGAAGCAAATGCTCTCGCTTTTTGCGAGGCTTCGTGGATGTCCAAAGGGGAATGTGGAAGGAAGCGCAGGGCTAGCTTGTCAAAATGGGTAAGATTTTAAAGAAAAGGCGGTGGAAATCCATTGTACTTTTTTAATCCAAATTCCAATACAATTTTTTAAAAAAAGGCTTGATTTTTTTGATTGATGTGTGGTAAATGGGACAACTACATATAATAGGTTTGGAAGGGAGCGGGAACGTTCAATGTCGGCGTTATTCGGGTGGGATGCAGAGACGGCTGAGTGCTGCAATGGCCATGATTTGTGAGCCCGCAGGTACAAAAATATTGTCTATTGAACTATCAAAAGCAAAAGACACTTTTGGGATGTCGTTGATACATTTTTAAATCAGGATTTGATTCAAAATACCACCATTTTACAGTCATTTTCCTGGACGAACCCACTTCCGGTGTGGATCCAGTTTCTCGGAAACAGTTTTGGAAGGTCATTTCCTCTCTTGGAAATAGTGGACAAGCCATCATTTTAACGTCGCACAGGTCCATTGACCTTTCTTGACCCATGACTTTTTTACCCTGATTTTTATCTTGACTTATACTCTTGGTCTGGATTTTGAGCCTGGACCATCATTTTGACATTTGTCTTAGACTCTTGACCTTGAATTTGACTTTTGATCTTGGTCGTTTTGATGTTGACCCTTAACCGCAAGTTTGACATTTGACCTTTGACTCTTGACCTTGAATTTGAGCTTGACTTTCGTCTTACTCTCAACCTTTTACTTGAAATCCTTGCCCTTTATTTTGACGGTTGACGGTTGACTTTGACTCTTGAATTTGACCTTTGACCCTTGACTTTCAATGGATTTGTTTTCATCATGGATGAGTGTGAAGCCCTGTGTGGTTCCCTGGCCATCATGGTCAATGGACAGATCCAATGTTTTGGCGGAGTCGAACATTTGAAAAGCAAATTTGCTCAGGTAAACCTCACATTTATACCATATAACCTTTGACCTGTGACCTTTTTTCTTGGCATCAAACGGACTCGGACTGTTTCAAATCCGGTGTAATCACAAATTTTGCTGGGTTTATTAGGGGAACCGACTGGAAATCAAGTTAAAATCCGGTCCTTCCGCCTCAATTTCCTCGTCTGCGCGGGACCATTTGATGGAGTCGATCCAGAAGAAATTTGAGCCATGCACTTTGAAAGAGTTGCATTTGGTAAGGCGGGAAAACACAATAAGAATTTTTATAATAATGCTTTTCTTTGAAATTTTGGGATTGTTTTGGGGGATTTTGATACAAAATTCAATATGTGGATATTAATGAATGTTTTTGATGTGGGTTTGGATTTGGGTTTTGTGTAGAATAATTTGCATTATTCCCTGAATAATGGCGAGATGCTATTGGATGAGATATTTCGGGGGATGGAAGAGCTTCGTGTGGCGGAAGGAAGTCTCATCGAAGAATATTCCGTGAGTGAAACGACCCTCGAGTCCGTTTTCCTCCCCTTTGCCTCCAAAGAATATCCTGAACGGAAAGCTCGGAGTTCCTGCGCATGTGCGAATTCCAATTGTTGCGAAAAACAAGAGACAATGAATAATAAACGCGAGGGTGCTTTAAATTAAATTTTATCATTCACACGCACATATTACCAGTTTTTCATTTCATTGTTTTTTTCATTGACTCCACATAAAATACAGAAATATATATATATCGTCTGTTAAGTTCACAAACGAACTATAATTATTTTCCTTAATTTCATTGACCTGCTCCAAAGGTCAAATGGCTGGAGATGGAGCTTTGGGGCCTGAGACATTATTGTCTGCCATGACCTTTTCTGGCACCCTATTTATTTTCGTGCGTAATCATAACAATATCAAATTCTTATGTATGTACGATTCATATGTAATTTATAATATGTAGCTGAAACCTCAGTTTCCATTTAACATATAAATTCAGCATTTTTTTATGCAATAACGTTTTGTGAAAAATATAGACGGAATATCGAAATGGAAATTGAGTAAATAACTTCCGTTTCTTATAATAAAATACTTAAGAGGAGGTAAATGATGTGGAATTAGCCGTAGACTTGAAGGGCTTTGTAATTTTCATTTGTCCCTCCGTAACATTTTGGTACATTTCCCAAGCCAAACGCCCGACGGACCTGTGTGAACAAAGAAAAAGAATTAACGAAAGTATAATTGAATTCGTGTGTGTGGGTTTGATTTTTGAATTAAGAGACGGAACAGGAACAGCACTGAATCGTTGATGTTTGTCTGGTGATTGATTTTTTGATTATCAAAACCCAAACTCACTGCCGGAATCCATTTTGACTTGTTGGTCCCAAATACTTGGATTTTGGACATAATCGGCTTCAACACTGTTCAAAAGTCCCAGAAAAAAACACTTACAGAAATACAAAATCAAATGTATATAAATAAAAACTAAAAAAATCTAAATTCATCGTTTATTTATACTTTGCACAACGATCAACGATTATGTATAAAAGTCGAAAGAATTCAAAAGTCCCGGATATTTTGTGCAAGGTTTAATTAGGAATTCAAAAGGACGCGAACTAATAACTTTACACAAAAAAAATGAACTCACGTGGTGCACAAATCCAAAGGATTTTCTCCGCCAAATAATTCGCTGTAACACAAGAAAAAGAACACGATTTCGACATTTCGGTTTCAAATTCAGAGTTCCTTGGGTGAACTATCCAAAATTAAAAAACAAAAAATGCGGGATTTCTGTTTGAAGAAAAATCGAACCGTTAATGGCGATAGCTCCGCCCATATGCGTCACATACAAATCCCTGTAGATGAGGACGAGTCGGAAGGCGAGGGAAATATTCGGCAGATAAGTTACTTGACGCCAGGAAAGTCCATGACAATCCACGAGCCCAACCGCCTCCGTCACCACACAATCCTCCGTGTTGAACTTGAGAATGCTGGAGAGGAGTGAAAAAGGCGGGAACAGCCATATTTCATATTATTTGAAAAGTATACAAAGGACTCGTTTAAGAATTTCAGAATTTCAGAATTTACCTATGAAGTTATGGATTATATGTGCCTGATTGATTTCCTCACCTTTTCATCACTCTGAACGCAGCTTGTTGAGCGTATTTCTCCACGACCGCGATCGTCTGAGGACCTTCTTTTGTCAACGAACGCAGGTCCACTTTCCCCACTTCCGAGACCCAAATCGGCCGGAAACTTTCGTCATATCCTGTCCACATTTTGCCAAAAATTCCTCACATTAAACCCAATGCGAAAATTATATGAAGAAACATGCACACGTAAAAGTACGAAAATCCCTGTAACGTCAGGAAGTTTTCGAAAATTCTCACCAGACAAATAGTACGGAAATGCCTGTCGAATAAATAATGGGGCTTCCCACGTTTCCAAATCCTCCGTCAGATCCTCCAACTGCAGCGACTATAATTAATGTTAAGAAACCACAACAGTCAACAGTCAACCGGGAAAACCAATATACAAATTAAATACTTTCGCAAGGAATTCAAAAGAAAAGTTCAAAGAAATTCGTATAAAGAAAGTTGTGGATTGCTCAATTAAGATAATTTGTAAATGATGGTGTGGATACGTTTTTCCTGTTGAATAAAGCCAACAAGTTGAAGGACGGGCTGAAGGGATTTATCGTGATGGGACCATTGACATTTCCGGAAGTTGTTGGAGAACTTGTCAAGATATCCAAATCGTCACTCTTCCCTTTGTTTTCTATGTGACCGTTGAATCTACTCAAAATTTCCCGCGCCCGTCCGGCAGTTGTTGTTTTGGTTGTTTTTGTGTTGCATGATGCTTTTGCTTTACCCATGGAATTTTGACTGTCCGAGTTGAATTCTGTCAAGGACGTCAAAGAATTGCCAGATAATTCACAGATTTCCAATCCGGATTCCGATTTGGACTCCAACTTGATGATTTTCAAGTCTTGAGCGGAATCGATCCTTTGTCCGCGGAAATCAACAAGGGAAAGTGATTCGGATGACATTTAAAATATTAAAATTGGAGAGGGCGCACAAAATATGAAGTCGAAAAAGCACATGTATATAGAAATCGAAAATGACGAGGAGAAGTGAAATTCAAAGCGAGACTGATGAAATCCCAATGAAATGATCTCACTTTTATACCAAGTCCATTTGTTTCCTGTACTTGTAAATTACTAACAATTTACAATTTGCAAAGAAAAGGAATTGTGTACTTAATAATTAAGAATCCATTTTCTCCTCCGGCTCAAAACTTTTGAGTCAAAAGACATCAGTAGACAGTTTTACAAGGAAAAATAATGGGAAAATTCAATCGTCCACAGAGATTAAATAATGTTTTCCCTCATGTGTTTTCCTTCCCTTTCTCCTCCACACAGTCCACAGCTCATGTAAAAACACATTTCTGTGAAAGTCGCGCACTATAATAGTTTTTTTTCATCGAATTGAGACATTTTTATGGAGCAGAAAAAACAGGTTTGACAGGAAAAAATCCAATGGAAATTGGAGAAAAAACTCGGCAGTGTGGAACGACAAGAGAATATTTATTACATGTAATTCTGGTGTGTGTGGGAAATCAAACCTTTGAAATGCCAAATCGCAAGCCGCAATCTGCTGTTGTCTGACTAATAATGAAATTATGACCGACTAACAATCGCAGACTAAATGATTTGTAATGGAACGGTATTTATGTAAATTTAAGTGAAATGCGCACATTTGAATCGTTTCCATTCATCTTGTCTGGGATCTGACGATGACGATATGACAATGAAAATCTGAAGATGACGATGAGATAGCGATGTGTGTGGGAGGATTTTATCAACGTCGGCGTTCACCGTCTGAATCTGAATGTATATACAAAACCCCACAGGAGTTGAAAGCGTCTGCATTTTGGTATTTTCAGAACTTTTCCCTGTGTACAAATTAAAGAGTTCTTCATGCCGTTCCCCACAATGATAAAGAGAAAACAATAACACATTTTATATATACTTATTTGTTTTATCAAATTTCAAATTATTTACCACATTTTGAAAGTCAATGACATTTTATTTAAGTACAATTGTGTATTCTACAATTCATTTTAGGTATATAGAGCCTATAATATAGAAAAAAACAAAGTGCTTGAATGACTTTAGTTTTAGAAACTTTTGATTAAATTAACTCGAATCAGAACCACAAGCCAACAAAATCTTGAAGAATGTCAAAAACAAGATCCTTTCGGCAGCGAATAGAGAAATTGAAGGCGGAATGAGATTCGACTGGAAGTATTGAATGGCAGACTTGAGGTTCTCCAGCTGGACTCCACTTGGACACCCACGACTCCTCCCATCAATATCGCGTGAACTAAGCTCCCACAAGGTGTCATAATGCTGTGCAAACTCCGCCCGGAAGATATTCTCCGAGTACGAAGATCCACAAGATCCGCATTTGAAATCGTTCCTCGAGTTGAGTGCAATGAGTCCGACATTCTCTTGGACTCGCTGTTCATGCGGGAGTTTGGATAGACAAAGGAAGCAGGCAAATTTTGTATGCCAATGAGCCATCGGTTTCTCCCACAAAAGCCAATCCTCACGACAGGCAATGCACTCACATGTTAACTTGTGGCTTCGCTCCAGCTGAACCCTTCGCGTCCCTTTGTCTTTAAGTCCAAAGTGCAGAGGCTCTCCTCTACTTTGGAAATCAGGGTAGGCAAATGTCACTTCTTGACCCGCCTCCAGAGCCCGCGTCGTCACTATAATCAATCCCCCGGACTGAGTATTCGGCAAGGCGCAGGAATTGGGGTCGCAAGAGTGATTGACGTCAGACCATGTGGGGTTATTTTCTAGTTGATTTGTTACTCGTATTTGATCTTGGTCACTTTCCTCCCCCCATTGGAAGTAATGGAAAAGAAGAGTGGAGGCGATGAAATCCTGGAACTGACTCTGAAGATCCGCTGGGATTCCATCGACGAAAGAAGTCGAGCTCTGGAGGATTTTGGTCAGAGCGAGAGCGGCCATTGGACGAAAAACATTGCTGTGGGCTTGAAACCGGATTTTGGGTGGAGAGGTGTTCGGTAAGGAGGCGAATCATATTTTGTATACATCCAGTGAGCGATTCAATTCCATCAGGAATTACAGAACTCTCTGAACTCTTCTCACTATTGTCTTTTTTCAATCTTGGTTGTTGTCCATTTCGTTGCTGCTCTTGGAAATTGCGGAAAAGTTGTTCTGGTCCGAGAGGAAATCAACTTGAAGGCCAAGTAAAAATTGTTAGGCCCAACAGACTTTTGATTCATAAGAAGGGAACGGAGATGAGGAAAAGCGGAACATTCAAATTGATGATCGTGAGCGGCAGCCTTTTGGCATTTCTCGTCACAAAACATTGCCTGCAAAATAATTAATTATAATATTTATAATAATAATAGAAAAGATATATAGTTCTATAATAAAATGTTATGCTGCAAGGAAAGTTTTAATATAAAGGCAAAGTGTTTTGACTTCAAAGCGGACTTACAAAGTCGCAATTTGGACAGGAAATGGAGCCAAGAGAATTCTGCTTGAGACAAAGACGACAGTCAACAGTGACTCCTTGCAAGGGTTTCTTGAAAGGTTTTTCAACCATCAAAGTCGTCCCTGAATCACGAAAACAGAAAAAATAATAATACTTTTATCATCCAGAGTTAATATAATTATTATGGAATTGTGATTATATATAGATTCTTTCCAATTAATTAATGAATTACCTGGTGGGACATTCTTGGTGACGACGAGATGCCGACCACGTTCCTCATTGTATCTGATTTCGACGAAATCCTCAAGAGCCGGTGTCATCGGGTTTGGAGATTTAATCCGATTCCGAAGAATGACATCACGCATTTCTTCAAATTCCTTGTCCGTTTCAATCTTGAACTCTAAAATTTGCATGATATGAAATATAAATATACATAAACAATATAGTTATTGAATGGGGAAAATCAGCTATTCACTTTTTACAACCCTATACTTTCTCGTCATTACACATTACAAGTTGTTATTATAATATATTAAATGATTTAAATAAACACTGTTTATTCTTCTTCTGCTTACTATTATTACTTTTAATTGTTTCTAGACTTGAAGGGTTCCATTTGAAGAAAGGCTTTAAAATTCGAATTCGGTCGGCATCGTCTTTAGGGGTTGTCTACAAACTGAGTCAGGTTAAAAGGCCAATTTTTTGACCCCCCCTCCCCCTGTCAGCATGTACGCTAATGTATTAGTATAGGGACACGTGACTAAATCTCGAACCCCCTCCCCCCTCTTACCTGAGTCAGTTTGTGGACAGTCCCTTACACGCTCTGAGTTTCATTTCAAACTCCTCCATGGACATGATTTTGGTCACTTCTTCGTTCAAATCGGATATCATTTCAAGATCCACTCTGGCTTTTGCATCTTCCTCCTTTTTCCGATCATTCATCTCCCTTTTCAGATCATCTTCTTCATTTTTCGGATCGTCTTCCTCCTTGTTCTCAATATGGTTTCCACACAGACCAAGTAGCGAGGCAATTGATATGGCTGGCAATTCAAATGACGCTGACGACCGAGAATCTAAAATCATAATATGTATATATATCTTTAAACTCTGTGTATATATATGATATAGAAGTTGTAAAATCCTTCTCTTTTATGCAAGGATACCAGCACAAATTATATTTCAGGAGGAATATGCGCGACAGTAAATCGCAATTTCTCAAAAATAATTATTAATTTAAATAGAATTTTGTTTTAAAAATGTAATAACAATTTGGTATTTGTTTTTACTGAAATGCATAGTATATGTGCATTTCAATAAATAAATAAATATCAAATTCCCATGCATTGCAGTCATTTTGTCATGAAAACGGTTCATCACACAGACAAACACACACCGCGGGAGGCTCTCACATGCTATAGTATGATGATGGAAAGTCTGCACGCTTTTCACAGGCCTATATTCTATATATATATAAGATAAGCGATTGACAACTTGCTTAATAATATCCACAGACTATATATATACTTACAAAACGGAGTCACAATATATGTGTGGTTACACAGTAGAATTGACAGTATATATATATATATACAAATTATGAATATATAATGATATGTATAATTAAATTTTATATAAATATGTGTGATATGTCATTTACTATTACTTATAATATGTAGTAATGATACATTAGATATATTATGTGTATATACCTACACTGAATTCATTGTCAGACAGGAAATAAATGATTTAATTTGGGTTTTCACAAAATCTCGTCATTTTACCGTATGGAAACGGTAAAAGAACACAGACAGTATAGAAAATCCATCATTGTCAAATTGCATTTGAATTTTGGATGGTGGAAAAGTCAATGTGATGGAGTGAACGCCAAATTTTCTTGTATATTCTCTAATTGTCTTCTTTTTGCTTTAATTAACTGTGGTCTGATTGGGATTTTAATTAAACCATCGAAACGACCTACATCTCTGAAGACGGACTTCTGAGTCTGACCCCTTCACTGCTGCACCGGATTTGCCCATATCTCAACAATCTATTATATTACTTATTATTAATTGACAACACGTAATTGGTTATCATTCAAAATTGAAAATTGTAATATAGACATTAGAAGTGTTCATGTGGGGTATACATGCCAGTATATATGCAAATACTGTTCCCAATTTAGCACGTTAAACAAAAAGTTAGAATTGACAAAAACATTTGAGTCTCGCTATATGACAGAAGGTTTGACCATTTTTAAGGAATCAACTATATCAAGTGTTTTAGTGTGTGGGGGAAAATGAGTTACACAAATGCGGAATTTTTACATGCATTTGATGTCGACATTTCAGGAATGTCAAATTTGTCATTTCCATTTTGTATATAATGACGAATAATGTTCATTTCCATTTAGTAATTCCATTAAACTGATGTGAAATGAGATTTTGAGCAGACCAAAACAAAGGTTTCAGTCGGATTTATACAATTAAAGATTTCCTCACGCATTTATTCAAATTGATTTCATCTATAATAGCCAATCTATAAGCGTTTGTGACTCTCCACAGAAATCGAAAAGGATATATAATATATAGAAGCGAGGGATTTCCCCAATCCAAATTGTATCACTCACACATTTCTATATATTCTGACAATATAAGTATATATTTGACCTCCTTTGTATTTTCATTTGTGTGTCTGCTTTGTTTCCTATACGTGGAATTTTCTATTCTCCATTCGACTCTTGTTTGCTATATTTCAGGGAAAAAACTCGTACCTATATACTATGTACCTATATATAATAGTGAGAACAACAAACTCCACACAGGTACAAATATTTCTGGAGGGAATTACAGTAAAAAGTCAGTGTAGTGTGGCAGTTGAAAGGGAGAGTCAAAGAATGAAAGCGAGAGCGAGAAAAGCAAAGCTTTCGGACTTCCCACAGGCACAGAATTCATTACAGTTTTGTTTACGGGTGTGCGCCGGACTTGAGTTGAGTTGAAAAGTTGAAGGCTCTTGAACTCATGGGAAATGTGAGACTTATTTTGAGACGGCGATGTGGAGTTGGAGTTGAAGAAAGGAGTGATGAGGCCAAATACCGGATTTGTCTACACATTTTCGTATCCTTCGCCTTCGTCCGTGTACCTGTATATATCTACCTGTATATAATAGTTGTAAAGTGAAAGAAAGAGAGAGGAGCATTTGAACTTTGTAATCCCTTTGAGCCTTCAAGTCTCACAATCACAAGCACAAATCAGCTGCTGTGTGTGTGCTGTGTGTGGAGTTTTGGAGTGAAGTGGAAATGGAGTGCATGTATATATATGGAGTCGATTTACACAAGGAATCCTGCCTTCATTCTGTCTCTCCCTCTCCCTTCAATGTTCCACCTTTCCTTTGCCGTTGCAAAGTCCCACTGAAGGGCTCCTGTATACACACATAAACCAAGTCACCTGTGTATATATAACTGTAGTTGTATACATTCACAATTTACTCTCACACACACACACCACCACCACTAATAAACACAAACACACAGCAGACATTTTTATTTCCTGTGTGTCTTCTTGAGTTATATAGCGCCTTGAATATTCTCGGCTGTTTGGTGCGTAAATAAGTTTCAATCGCCATTAAAATTTCTTTAATTTCTTTAAATTTCCTAATATATATAATCCATGTGTATTACATGGATTTTTTTTTACATATAGATTTGTTTGGGATTTGTGAGAGTTTCAAAGAGCTGGAGAGTTGCGATCATGACGAGTTTGGGGGCTGGGAAAGTTCAACACCGCGGAAAAGCATTATGCTCACAGATCGGTGCAACAAAAAGGTGAAGAAAAGCAACTCTCAATATACCCACCCGCCGTCTACCTAAAATTTTTTTTAAATTTCTTGAAATTTCCTCGATGTAATTGACAATTTTGTTGTTGTATGAAAATGAAATTCCGTGTGTATATATAGATTCGCGTAACGATTTATGATGATGACGCACAGTGTTTTGATCATGTTGGGGCTGTGGTGACTGAAAAGGGCGGAAGTGAAGGGAGGTCAGAGTAATCGATACCTACGATTGCGGAAAGCGGGTTGCATCCACAGGTATATCCACTTTCACTTTAACACCGGGGAATTTTGCTAATTGTTTTAATGAGTTTTGTGGGTTATGCAATAAAGAAGGCACACTTGAGAGTTTTCTTCCCTAATATGCAATGGTTTTTTGTTGCATGTACACATATACTATGTAAATATATATATATAGGTAAATCCAGTGGAATTGCTGGAAGCGGCTACGAGTGATTTGCGTGTGTGGTATACGACCGGAAGGAAGTGGCGAAAGAAAAGAGGAATGTTGCAACGATCAAACGTCGGCTGGCTGCAGCAGAAGCCCTCGCAGAGCAAGTTCAATCATCGTTGGAGTTGGAAGTGGAAGCGACCAAAAGATCCCGTTTGGATGATTTATTATTCATGGAGAATCATAATCATAGTCAAAACAAAGAAACAACGGTAGAAATCATCTCACTCGTCCATTTTATTCCACATCCCACCACAATCACAACCGAAGCGAATGCAATGGCACAGTCAACGAGTGAAACAATCAACTAGTTTTCATTTATCGTTAGTTTTTCTATATATATATACATTAAGTATTTTGGGCAATGAGCTAATTTCTATGCAATGTAG
Organism: Gisinianus flammeolus; assembly: GCA_034699125.1. NCBI lineage: Eukaryota > Metazoa > Arthropoda > Collembola > Symphypleona > Katiannidae > Gisinianus > Gisinianus flammeolus. Next base: position 12,051 of record JAIUND010001723.1, on the reverse strand, counting down.
CATTTTTGGTTTAATTGTACGATTTACTTATTTTATTCACGATTGGTTTAATTGTTATATTAATTAATTAATTATACATTGCTTGATTATTTTTGGGAAGATGATTTTCATTTTTCACATGCTGTGTGTCTTCATATTTTAGAATTTTGACTTTGAAATCGATTTAAATGGGAATATTTCCAGCTTTAACTTTTCAGTCTTTCAGCTCAGATCATTTTCAAAGCCTTTTAGGAACTTGTATATAGAGAATGCGATTTGATTTGATTTTTCCAATGCTATGTTTAGAATGTCACTTCACGATCATTTCCTTTTCACTTTTTCCGCTTAAAGGCTTGTATGTTCATGAATGATTTTTTTAACATTACGTAAATGCGAAAAGTGAAAAGGAAATGATCTTGAAGTTATACTCTAATTATATATAGCATTAGCGAGGAATTGAAAATATGTCCCTGAACAGCAAAGCAAGTGAGCGTAATTAAAATGACAATTGTTTACGCTATTTGGATATTCGATGCAAAATTAGTTTTAAGAATGAGAATATATAGAGAACATGAAACTATTCTGCTTTTTTTAATTCTGCGGACTTTTTTTGTGAGTAAGCCCCGCCTTTCCGAGTATTCTACTTGCACAGAATTAAAATAAAAACCTCATTTTGCACAGCGAATTTAAGAAACATCCCTGGAATAATTTGGAATGAACGCACTTCACTTTGTTCCTTGGCAATTATTGCTGTAAAATTTTCCAGCAGACAAGGAACACAGTTTCAAATCATTTCAAATTATTCCAGGGAATTTTCTCAAGTTGTCAGTGCAAAATGAGGTTTTTATTTTAATTCTGTACAAGTACCACAACAGTCAATATTATTTTGACATATTTTCCGTAATTAAAACTAGTTATATAACATGTGTGGAAAGTGTCATCCATTCAAAGTTAATGAATTATTTGCAATTAAAATTTAATTAATTCGTAGGATTCTACTATATAGAAATATATATACTTCTATAGTATAGTACAGTAATAGAATACTCGGAATGGCGGGGCTTACGCTCACAAAAAGTCCACAGAGTTATATAAAAAAGTAGAGTACACAATTTTGGTTTATTGTTAGATGTAGAATACGCTTAGAAAATAAATAAAATATGCATTGTACTTGTGCATGCTGTATCGAATTTCATATGCTACAGTCAGGACCAAGCGACTATTTTTAAGCCAATTTTGTCCGTGACCTAAACTTCAAAATATAGCATAATGTAAGACTAATGACCGCTGCGTTCTCAAGGGAGCAGTTCAATGTATCAGCTCACGTAAAATTTGACTGACTGTTCGGGAATTTTAAAATAAATTTTATTTTAATTTTAGTTTAAAGTTTGAATTAACTTAAAACTTTCACTATTGACTAAGTTTTAAATCGAAATGTTACCGCTGAATTAACGCTTGCATTCGAAAATTATGCTAAAGACTCTGTCTTGTTGGCCTCGTGAAATCGATTCTTGGTCCGAATTTGCAGTCACCATTGTAATGTTTTGACAAAAATATGGGAACGTGTAGAGGAAAGAAGATGGTCGTAGATGTGTCAGAACTTCCGCTCAATTTGAGGAGAAGCTCTTTGTTTTGGAGTCCTGGACTCCAAACTACTTCTACCGAAAATATTACAACTAATTATGATTAAAAAAGCGCAGTTAATTAAGCTGATGTTTAATTGAAAGTAGACCTAACTGGGTGCCTCTAAATGTATTCACTTGTGATTTACTTACATTGGTAAGAGGTTCTACCCTCTTTCGCCTTTAGCTGACGCTTTTATCTTTTGTGTTGTGAGAGTATATACATACGTGTGCGTGAGTGAAGGAGTAAGAGTTGGTGTGTGTAAGACTATGCCGCGTTGCACTTGGTGGTTCAGCGATGCTTTCACGTTCGCCTCCTTGACCAGACTGAAGACTTGATTCGAGAATCGTGCACGTTTCTAGGCGAGAGAGATGTGAGTCTGAAACTACGAGAAATATCCTCCCCGTTAAGTACGGACTCTTAATTCAAATGACTGCCAGCTTTCTTGGAAGCGTAGCCGACGTGTGTACTTCACATCCGGTCCATTTTCCAAATGTAGTCACCACTTGTCTTTAATTATCATGTCTGCACACGTCAGAATTCCCTCTGGTTTTTTCACCAGATCGTGGTTTGAATTTTTGCATTCACTCCGCCAATCTTATCGTTACGAATCGGGGTCGAGCTGGAAACTGCCTTAGGATCTGACTGGATTCGTTTTATTATTACTAGTATACGAATTAGTCCCGTCATACACTGGGCCACATAAATATAATACATTACAGCTTTAGTCGGGCCGCTCTTTTAACAGACTCACACTAACATAATGCAATATGCCTCTTAGTCTGGCCGTTTCTTCAACCAGACTTATCTAAGTTGGTTCTATTTCAGGGTTTACTACCTACAGAAACCTTAATGAAGTAATTTTCCTTTCTAGTTGGGACCTGGGGTCTTCGATTTCTAGCTCCAGAAACAAAAGTTTGGCAGCTTGATTATCGCTGAGTCTTGTCTGATCTACTAATTGTCTGTTAAGGTTACCATTGGAGAGTTCTAGTTGGTTGACAACTTCAGTCCTTTTTGATATCTTTCCATGAATGGGTTTTAAACCATTTATCCCAGCGAGCAATGCCCGTTCTTTCAGCCATCAAGTTGGCCCTCATTTTGGTCATGTAGAGCATATCGTCTTGAGTTGCGAGTTGGTCATGAATATGGTCGCAGAGGGTTGCGTATTAGTCCCCCGTTGTGGAAGTACGCCACCCGGCCTTTTTGTTATGGGTGTCGGTATGTGAGGATGCAAGTGCTGTTAAGGTCGGTTGTTAAGGACCGTATGTACCTCAGGGTGTGTGGTTGTTTCTCCATAACGTCCACATAGCCTTGATATCTTATACGATATAACATATTAGAAATATCTGAGTTTGGAAAAACAAGAGACCAGAGGATGTTTGGTTCTGGAATTGTGTTTTTGTACATGATTTTTATTGGATGCATTTTATTAAGATTTCCATACAGAGGATTATTTGTAAGCCAGGGAATAATATGACGATGGTAAATGTCAATTTTAGCCTTGTCTACAAATGTTTTGGAGTAAAGAACTGTGAAGGGGACATAGACTTAAGCGCGATCCGACAGTGGTGGTGTAAAAATTATACAAAAACGCTCTTAAGTTGAAAGAAGCAAATGAATGACAAATCTGAATTATTTCTGTACAAACTCTCTCTCTGGATTCCAAGTCTCCAAGAAAGGTACATTGTCATACGTATATTTGATATCTCAAAATAAGCTCTACTAATCCATTTACCGTTACAAAAACGTATAAAACCTATGTAAATCTTAAAAATACGCTTCATTGTTAAATAAACGTTTGTCTCTTTCACCAGCTTGCAAGTCAAAAACTCTGTACACTTTCAACTTGGTTGACAGTTTACATTGGCGAAGCGTATCACATTTAATAAACATGCATAAATCTTATTACGTGCATTATTTCTAAATCTAATTAATTAACTGTAATGTACAATTTAATGAGCATTAAAAAAATTGACCAACTATTACTTTTTTGTTTACGTTTTTTTAGCAATTCCGTGACCTCTTCCTCTCCAGTTTTTGAAATTATTAATTGTTCTCTCTTCACTTTTTTATTTTTATCAAAATACTTCATAAGTCAAAACTTTACAACTTTTACAAAATACTTCAGAACTTTATAAGTCTAAGGTAGTTATCTTAACAGGTTAGCTCACGAGGACACTGTGGAAGAATTACCCATAAGGATGGCTCGGCTGCTTCACTTCCACGCATACATTCAATTATTTTCTTTTGTAACTCCTCACCACTATTGGTGCGTTGGAATTCCCGAGCTTTACTTAAGAGAGGATGAAGTTTGTTTTCTCCCTCATTCACTTTTCGTCGGCAATGTGAGCGCTCAAAAATAAGTAGAGACGCCTGATATTCCTCAGACAGATTGGAAGAACAATGGATAACATGATCTAAGCCCATCTCAATGGGCCCCACGTGTCCAGGGTGATATGGACACTTTAAGTACATTCAGATATGATCTATTGCGTGGAATTCTTCACGACAGAAACGGCCATGCTATTCCTCTTCTACAGCATGGAGAAATGTTTTGCACTACATATTTGGGTAGGGTCTTCCTTGAAATTGGTCTCGCTCCATTACCGTAACCTTTGGCCTACAGTCATGGAGGTGAAGGGGAAGTTCCTCCTCGTTCATGTGTAACTGCCCGTCTGGTTGTTCCGTGCTGATGTATGGGCAGATCACATACCCTGTGTTGGTTTTAATAGTATTTCGTACCAAACAGTAAGACCTATGCCTTTTTTCACTTAGTTTGGAGTACGAGTAGTTACACATGTCGGGACAATAGGTCATATCCACGCGATATCGTTTGCCGATAATGACGGACTTATGTTTTTCTCTGCACTTATGAGCGTGGTCTAAGACATCCTTCCGATACGTAGGGAACATCGAGACCTCACAGACTTCACAGGTGTAAGGATCCGGCGATCGAACTTTTAACTTTGAATAGCGTTTATCCACCATAACCTTGGAAGAAACCGAAAGGAAGCTGGTGTTTTTGTTGACTACGGTGGTTCCCTTCGACGTGGATGTTCGAGATCCACAGGATTTTTTTGTGTTGCCGAGATCCTTCTAAACTATTGTTTCCTTTTTGGTTTCCGCTCTGTTTAATGGACCAGGCTCCGAACCCGTCCTTTTGTTTTTCTGAGCACGAGTACCTTTTGATCTTTTTGTTGATTTGTTCTTAGACTGTTCTTGTCTGTGGGAAAGACATATATCGTCCTCTCTATCAAGAACTACCAGCGGCAAGCTCTCTTCGTCATTATTGGTTTCTTCTGATTGCTCCATTAATTGTTTTGAGAATTTGGACCCTCTTCTGTCCCTAAATCATAATAATTTAAACGGGCACTTCGTTTTCGCAACACCCTTTTAGCTGTCTTTTGTTGAGCTCGACCTTTACTAACTCGTCCCCGTTGGTCTCTCGAAACTGATTGGTGGTCTGAGCTTATGGCCTCCGTATGAACACTCTCATTATCCGACTTGAAGGTCATCTCCGTTCAGGATAAGTTCCTGGGTACACACTTTTTTCCCTATTTGTGTTAAACAAACTTTTATCTGAGGCCCCGCCAATATTTCATCGACATTCAGAGGTTTTTCAACCTGAGTTGTTTCTGCCACATTTTCCTCTGCACTATTTATTTTTTTAATTTCGCTTCCGTGAGGTTGTTCTTCGATCTTAGACTCGGGAGGCAACAATTGTTGTCAGACCTTAAGTCTTCTTCCGAGTGAACCTCCTTACACCTGCTCGGATACATAGGGACCTCGGGCATGGGAGGAGGTGGAGTCATTAGACTTTCTTGGGGCAAATTGAGGTCTCCTTGTGCTAATATAACGAAAACTGTGGCTTCAGTTTGTTGTTGATCTATGGCCAGAGAGATTGGGTGGTCAGTTTCCACTGGTGTCTCAAATAAATCAGCGGTAAGGGACATCTGATTTTCTAAATCCATGGATGGTGGACTCGGTTTAGGAAGTTCCTTTTCCGTTAAAGAGAAATTTCCTCCCAGCAGTTTCGTGACCTCCTCTTCTCCAGTTTCTGCAAGGAAAGGATCAGCATCTACTTTCAGTGTGTGATGTGGCTGATTTTGTATCAACCCACTTTCCGTCGGAAGAGCCGAGACCACAGGGGTTTGGAACTCTAAATACTCTTGAATTTGTAAAGAGGTACTGACCCCCATCTCCTCTCTTCTGATTGTTTGGGGCGGTTGATCTTTGGTCGTATTAATTTCCGTCACGGGTACAGAAGGCGATGGATTTTGCTTAGGTGAGCTTGCCCTTTCTGGGAAAGACAAGCTACCTCTCTCTTCATCTTCTCGTACCTTTCGCATTCTTTCCTCCTCCTGTGCCATAAGCTGTTTTACCAGGGGGGCAAAAACTGGGTTTAGGAGAAAACTTTGAAAAGTTTTAAAGTTATTGCACATATTGAAGTTTGTTTTTGTACGTGTGTCTTAGTTTAATTTATTTAGGCAGGTTTAGAATTTTAAGGTTAAAATTTATTAACAGGAGAGTTCCCTGTAAAACTTAAATATTGTAATTTAGGTAATGTTGTAATGTTTTCAATGTATTTAATTCCTTGTTATTTATTTGTCCGTAATTTGTTTCACATTAAATAATTGGCTTAGTTAAACCTTAGAGCATTTATCGTTCTGTATTTGGAAATGAGATCAACCACATGCGCAATCATGGTATCCGAGCAATACCTGAAATATCTCTTAATCTAAATGCCACTCAAATCCACATGACTAACAATAAGTAAAATAAAGTATGATATATATTTAATTATTCTAGTATGAACGTATATACCAAAAAAAACTTAATTTAATAGTCTTACTTTAATTACACGATGATAACTGTATAAACAGGCCGACGCGTAACGCCAGGAAATGTGTCCGGTTTAGGATTTTTTAAGACTGGCTTCACGACATACCACTTTTGATTTTCTTTAACAAACCGATCGAATACGGTACAGTCTATGTATTTTGTTTTCCAGAGGTTGCTGTCCATGCAATACAGTACTTTTTCATCAATGTTAAAAAACATTTCCCGCTCATCGTCTCAACTTCCAATTTAATAAACAATTTAACTGTTGAGGAGACCTGTGATTGTCCATACAACATTTATTCGTTAGAGTGGTACTTTCACTACTATCAAGTACTTTGTATATTACTTCAGTCATTTGAAAGGTCGACGCCCTCTTTTTGAGAACCAAGGGAGTAAAGAAGAATTCAACAACAAGTTTTAATTGTTAGCTATTTTAGTATAACTGTAATGTGAATCGTTCGTACTAATATATAAGAAAATGGAACGGAACAAAACACAAAATTCACCTTAATGTACACTATATGGGTAAAATAAACTGCTTTAAATCATCGTACTCATTTAGATGGTAGTAAGAAGACCGAAATCAGATAAGTGAATGGCATAAATACAATTTTGAGCTTACGAAGCCCCATTGTCGAGAAGAGTAACCGACAGAAAATCCTTAATTTAAGGTAAACATTTTCCACTCTCAAATGAGTCGTTCAATATATTTTGAACCTTCTTGGGAACTTCTTCTTAACTATTGAAAGGAAAAACTGACTCCTGAGGCTAATTTATTTATATCTAATTTACAGTGGGAAGTAAGAAGTGTTAACTCGATATAGGCTGTAAATATATTAGTAGAAATCCTTTATTGTATATTAGATTCCTGGAAAGAGCTGAATGAGAATGAAATTGTCCAGTCCTGTTGAAGGCCACCAGGGACCATACTGTAGAGATATAGTTGGTTTATGTTAGGTACCATTCGCCTGATCTTCTCATAGCGAGTAACGTCAAGACTTCGATGAGTCTTGAAGTGGAATTTTCGGAGAGTTGAGATTGACTCTTCTCGTGGAAAGTAACATTCCCATATTCAATTCTGATAATCGTGTACCGCAAAATGTAGTGTTTTGAGATTAGGGCACACCGATTGTATTGTTTGATTTCTTGGTAAGACGCTCACCAGTAAGTGAGCCCGGGGCAATCTTACGGGTGCTAAACAGATTTTGAGGGTTTGTAGTGACGACATAACTGGTATCTGTAGACCATTTTTCGAATGTTGAGCTAATCTTGCTGCAATGCTAAATTCCTCTAAATAAGGAGTCTGTCGGTTAAGGAGCGTTTGGAGAGAAGACACGTAGGAATTTTGATGATGCTCGTCGTGAATGGTAGTAAACACTATTACTTCAAGCTGAGTAAGTTTTAGCTCCCGATTAAAAACGATCGGTTTGTAAAGAATCATTTTCATTTTCAGGTCTATAGTAAGATTCTGTAGTGTCTGAATTTTACGGCAGTCCTCTAACGTTTTTAGATATCTAACTGGTAGTTTTTGTTTGGGATTTTCAATCCGTTTAAGATTTGGTAAACCACGGCAGATACTTGCCAAAAGCCTGTCGCCTTCGCGGTGATAAGATAATAAATTAATCGTTAAATTTTCTAAGACAGGAAATTCTAAGGCAAACATTTGACCTGTCCTTTGAAACCTTGTAAGACCATAATAATATTCTCGCGGCATCCAGTGAAGTCGGAGGGAAATTATTTGGGTGCAATAGATGGAGAATAAGTTGATTGCTTTCGCTGTTGATGATGTCCAATCTTCGAATACTGCGTCCATAATGGGAGAGTAAGGTCTGAACGAATTCGATACGAAAAGGAATTTGACAAAGTTTTATGTGTAAAAATTCAAGAAGGTTTCGACTGACAAGTTCATCGATGGTACAATTTAAGTTGGTTAATATAAAGGGTGGTTCTGAGGTGCACTGTAAGGTTATTGTTTGTATTTTTTTTCTTTTTGAAAGTACGTCATTTATGATATCTTTTCACCGACGTTGAACAATCCGTTAAGGAATTAGATGATAAGGGGACAAATAGGCAAAGATTTTTGTGATCATTTCTGTTGGGTAATCTTGCATTTTTGTTATGTTTAACTCCCGTTATTGTACAGATACAACAAAACTTTGTCTTTACATCAATACAAATGAATGTTTGACATTTAATGGTCTTGGAATCAAGAGGTTAACAACTAATTTCTGAGATATATTGTGAGCAGAGTTGATTTCAAACCATAAGAGTGGATGAACACAGTATAGATTATCTCTTTATAGATATTCAGTACACTTTAGTGGAGTAATAACAAGAACACTAAAACAAAACAATTAGGAATTTTAAAATGGGAATTATTTATATCCTTTAGAAGTGCTAATCTTAGGGTACATAGATAAAGAGCAACAATTCAGTGGTAACATATTCCTTTTCTCGACTATCGAGTTTTTCCTTATAATTTTTGTTTTATTGGGAACATTTTGAATTGACATGTTTAATTTTTTGACATTCAAAAAAATTTACCTTTTTGGAGACAAGAGCTCAGAATGTCATCAGTATAAAATTTAGAGAAAATTCCTGTGCACGTAATACACAGACATCAAGTTTTTCATCAGCTGATACATTGAACAAAAACAGTACTTATACAGTAATTTTTTTAAATAATTGACAACCATTTTCTCCGTACTTATAGTTAAACTCATTGTTGGTGTAAACACTTATAATAATCCTTTAATCACTGCAAAAAAATATATACACTACAAATATACGCTTATAATTTTTGAGTAATAAAGAAATCAGTGAATTGCAACGGTTTTGTTCTTTCTCTCCCTATTTTAATTATTTGTACATTGTACGGTCAACTTTACAATTCTTTTATGTACCATTTATGCACTTCATTTGTCCTTTTAGTTGCCATGCGTTGAATCGATCCAAGTGCCACAAACTTGAGTCTTTCTCACTTTCCTTGAAAGTTCGTGGATTTCGAATTACAAAATGAATTGTCCTTCTTGTTCATTTGACTTAAGATCAGGAATTCACTTCGGATTAAAAGTGTGTGCATAGAGTTCAAACCCAAAATCCGGCCAATTATCAAATGCAATAGGGATTGTCTGTCTCCGGCATATCGGACGAGAAATATCCTGAGGTCGTCCCGACAAATTCCGCGCTTTTGCATCATCTGAAGATTCTCGGGGACTTCCGGTGAGGAAATGGCCGTGAGGAGCAAGAACTGCACGCCCTTGTATAGCCGCTTCTCAAGATCATGTATGTGTGACATAAGAACCAAAATGACAAATCAGAATCACTCCGACCGACTTCCTGTTCAAAATATCAAGGGATTTTCAAACAGGGACATTTGTCAGCTTTTTACTCAAATCAAACCAATTTAGCGCTTGTATATAGTATATAGAGTTGACTTGACATACAACTGTTTGAAATCTTTCAAATTTGCCTTGATGAGTGACTTTGAAATGGAGCCAAGATTTCAAGTTATGATTTCAAATTCTCCCTCCTTTCAATTTTTCTCACCATTTATCTCATCACCAGTCAAATCAAAATCGAATGCCTTTCCCTGCGCAAAAGCTCTATCATTTGATATTAGTATAGAACCCTGACCCGCGTCAATTGAAAATGACTGTTTTTTCCCGATTATGTATAGCATTATTACGTAAAATGTCAGGTTTTCTATGAACAACGCTTTTACATTTGTATAATACTCGTCTTCTTTTTATCACACAGTCATATATAGCCAGGAACACCAAACAACTTGTTGAAATAGTCGTTTTCAGGCCATTGCATTGATATTTTGAACATTTGTGGCGGGGGGGGGGGAGTCAAAAGTCTGGACATTTGTTATCAGTTTCCAATTGTTGCTCCAATCAGTTCAAATTGCAGGTAAACTGTTCAGCTCTTCCTTTCCCCCACACGGGTAAGTTGTGCTGTGGTTTCTTTTGCTTTGAACTTCATTCGACTGGGATTTCATACGCCCACACACATCATGGTCATTTTTTGTATGTACGGGATACTTTGGCACCTTTTCTCGATGATTCATACCATGTTCCATTCGGGGCGGGATCTGAACATCAAAATCTACCATGAAATCCTCAAAATCAGAGGTAAATTTCATCAAGTCCCTTAAATACGTTATTTAAAATAACAAATGTAGTTTTGTAATTACTCATGTAATTATGTGTACAAATAAAGACATGTGTGTATGCTGGACCCGAAACACAAAAGCGTTTGCAATATAAAGGTTTCTCTCATTGTATGTGGTTTATTCAATTTCTTTTGTTCTTTTGTTCTGTGGCATGTTTGCAATTGTGTACGAATTATGTTTGATTGTGATGTAAAAAAATACAAATGTATCACTGGTCATTTTCATTTGCATACGATATATATACATACATAGTCACTCTCATTCTCACTTCTTCCACATGCTGCACAACCACAGTCCACGGTCAATCCGAGTTCAAACCCACAAAGATAATATACAATTCCTCTCTGTGGCATCTTTTGATCATCCTGTGAAACTAATTAGCTAATCCGTTCATCCCAAACCGCCGCCGATGGTCCCTCCAAAAACGCTGTGAAGAATGCCATTGACCAACCCAGCTGGGCCGCCACCAGTCTGTGCAACACCTTGGCTCTCGGGTTGGACAATGATCGTCTGTTGTGGTGGTGGATATCCATAACCACCGCCAGGTGGTCCATAACCGCCGCCAGGTGGTCCATACTGTGGACTCGCCACCTATTTGATTGTTTGTAAAAAGGAAAAGTTGAAAGCAAAGTGACACCAAAATATATATCGTCTGTTAAGTTCACAAACGAACTATAACGATTTTCCTTAATGTGCGGAAATGCGACGACTGCGTCCGTCTTTGTGGGTAAAATAATGAAACAATTCAGGGTGACCCGAAAAGGTCATGACAGACAATAATGTCGAAGGACCCACAGCTCCATCTTGAGCCATTTGACCTTTGGAGCAGGTCGACGAAATTAAGGAAAATAATTATAGTTCCTTTGTGAACTTAACAGACGATATGTACATATCGACAAAGAAAGAATTGAGTATCGAGAGGAAAAACACTGTAATTTAGTCATTTAGTACCGTAAATACATACTGTAATAGAACCCCTGGGGTTGCAATCGGAAAATTTTATAGAACCCCAGTGGGGGAACGTGAGAATACATGTATGTACGACAATGGATTTGACATGGGCGCAGGATTTAGTCTCTGCAGACATGGGGTTCTATAAGAGGGTGGGGGGTCTATCATTACTTATACATAAAGCAGCAAGGATGTGTGTCAGTCTGTCCGCCGTATGTACGCATGTAATCAAATGGGTCGAAAAATAAAAGTCGACCTGGAGGCTACGCTTTTAAGGGAAGGTCAAAACTAATGGGTGCGTTATGACCACAGTAGGCATATTATATTTAAGGGACGCAACCTCGAGGTCAAGGGTCAACCCCTAAGAGTACTTGACCTATAGGTTCTTTTTCTAGGCGCAGGTGCATATACGTGCATATGCTGCATGTTAAACTTAACTGCGCAGTTTGCGAGTGGAATTTTCCATTGTCCAAAAAGTG
>JAIUND010001722.1:0-31041 GCA_034699125.1 Gisinianus flammeolus | reverse complement strand
TGTGTGTGTGTGTGTGTGTGTGTGTGTGTGTGTGTGTGTTCTTCCCTCGACGAGGAGTAACTGTAATACTTTTCCTTGACTATATAGACGGAGAATCTAAATGATTTAATAAAAATAAATGAATATGGATGCTGTGAAGGGACTTTTACCTCCATGTAGATGGATGCGACTCTCATTGTACATGAGCTCACTACTTATGACATTCTCCGTGTGTATGTATTTTCTTCTCTGTGTGAAAGGATATTAGAGGAAAGTTGGCTATTGAAGCTACTGCTTACGTTTTTGCCTTTGCTACTAGTTTGACTGCCTGTTGGCTGTGTATAAAGCGACGACACGTGCAAAAGATTCTCAAAGCGCCGCAGATACCATTTGATACGGCTAATAATGTTCCAAAGGCCCAGCGTCAGACCAACCACCGACTGAAATGAAGGGATCAAAGCTAAATTCACCATCACAACATGCAGACAGACAGACACACACACACACATTCATTTCCATGCAAGTACAACACATAGCATACAGCCTGGTCCATGACATGATGAGACTACCTATGGATAATAATAAAAATCTCTCTCTTTCAGTTTTATATGTACTTATTTTATATTTTATCCGTGGCGACTGTGTGCATACACACACACACACATCCTCAGTTGATGGTTTACTGATGAACGAGAACGTAACTCGGTTGAATGACACAATAACAATAAAGAATACACACCAACAAACATGTGTATCTAAATTACCTACATGAACATCAACTGCGGAATAAAACATTGTTGATTCCATTCAATCACGTCGTCCGCTGTCAATTTTACACTTGGACATGAAAATATACAACATCCAAATCATCATCATCATCATCATCATCAACATCATTGAAAAGAAATGTACTTGAGTTGGACACGTTTTGGATTTTGGACTTTCAATTTTCAAAGTATGAAATTGATTTTCATGATACTCTCTCCTGGTCCTGGCATTCGCTCAATTTCCCCTCTAAATTCTAATACGAAAAGTTTTGAATCCCTCCGAATAAAACTCAAGTGTAAATTACACTGTGTAATTAATAATAATTATTAAAATGTAGAGAGTTGCTTATGACACTTAATGAACGCTAATTGACACCTTGTCAACTTGAGGCTCTGGCTTCAACCTAACAACTCAAGGAAATATACCTATTACAATGTACCTACAAGTGAACGAACGAGACCTGTTGAGCTTTGACTCATTATGTATGATGATGAATCATATGGCTATGCGGCAATCAAGGAAAGTCAAATTTTGTTGAACTCGCCACATGAAAACATGGGAAATGCTCTGTATTTACTTAAACTATCGCTTCATGGAGTGTATCCATATATGTAGAATACAGTATAATGATAAAGGACTGACTTTGTGTAAATATGGCAAGAAGAAGAAGAAGAAGGCAGGTTGAGTTGTATTTATATAGATAGAAGACTGTGGGATTTATTCCACATTAATGACAAATGACAAATGAGGACTCCCCAGTTCACCTTGTTTGTTTGCCTTTTGCCCATTCGCAATTTTCAAGGTTGGCTCTTTGCTATCTCTCTCTCTCTCTCTCGTACTATCTCTCTCTGTAGTGATTTTCTCTTTCCTCCCTCTGTATTTTCAGGATGAGAAGGCTGACTATGGACTGTGGATACAAGTCTCAATCCGGGTTGATTCTCAATTCTCTCTCTTTTCAGTATAGTTTTATTTGTCTTTCCCACTGGAGCTGGACCCCGTGTATTCTATCTTTTTGTATCTTTCTCTTCTAGTCTCTTTTGTTGTTTGATCAGAATGGCAAATAAATATTGGCTGGTGGACAGGTCTCGTGTCGAGCCAGAGTAATATCAACAGAGTACACACAGCCCTCAGCCATCACAATCTCTCTCTCTCTATTTTCTCTCATATCTTATTGTCGTTTCGAATGTCGAACATTTCAACTCGTCGTCTATATATATACTTTTACTTTACTTTCAACTTCACTTTCTTGTTTTAGTTTGAATGTTCATTTTCATCCTCAATCTATAATGATCGTTGAGTCTCTCTCCAACTTTTGGGTTACTACATAAAATGTAGTACATATTTAGAATGAAGACCTATGTGACCAAGTATCAAGGCATATCTGTCAACTGTACAGTGTACGTACAACATGGCGAGATGGCTTTGTCACCGGTGCGAGTGTGCACACACACGAAATTTTGGGGGGCACTCTCTCGCAGCTTCCACATGGATTGCACTATCTCTGTGCACAATAAAATTAAATAGCCTCAAGAAAAATGAGTCCTGTGTCAACTCAAATCAAACTCTCTCTCTCATTTTCCTCATGAGGAGTCACATATAAGACGGAAATAGGCAAAGCGCCTTCAAACCAAAAAAGGAGAGGAAAAGTTCGAGCTCTTTGTAGATACTCTTTGCACTTTGTACTTCATGTGTATACGACTTTTCTACATTTGTACGAATTTAAATGAATTTCTTTTCCCCTTCCTTGTATTTTGGTGTGCTTTTTTCTTTACTGCACACGGATATTTACTCTAGAAATTGCTCATCTTCAGTTTAATTACTAATTAATTTGAACATCATTTTATTATTTTCATCATCAGGATGGGATTAAAAATATGAAGCTACTGGAGTTACCCCCTTGGTTATTTTTCAAATGGGTTTTGTTGCACTGCACTGCACTGCTTTCTCTCATCGTTATAGTTAATAAGTGAAAGGAAAGTGTATGACTTTGGAAATCGTAAATTGTAACGATCTTTCATAATATGCAAATAAGGAAATCGTAAAGTACAAAAACTAACTAGCTATTTTTTTTATAGTTTTCTAACTTGTTTTTTTTATCTTAATTGGATTTTTCTCACTTTTGTCTTCATTTTTGTAGACTTCAATGGCAATGTTTTTGAAGTTTTGTTTTGACTGATGAAGGGGAAAACGGCAGTTTTAATTGAATCTGTTGGACGGAAGATAATGTAAAAAAAAAGGGATTGAGCGTTCAAGCCCATTGGATTTTGAGGAGTAAGTTTAGTAAGATGAACTCTGACAAATGAAAATGAAACTAAAGATGATCTCGAGATGTCTTCGATACTGAAAGTACTTGAGACTTGAGCATGTTTGCGAGTGAGCGGGAGGAGGAAGGTGAGCATCTATATAATTGAATCGTATTTCAAAGGGTTTAACCCTTTTATATATATAACGAGTCACCACCGGGTATCACAGAGTCAAACTGTGTACAGAGAAAGAACATAAAAAATCAACAAAATTACATTTCCCACTCCACGACTTTTCACAAGCTCAACTTTTTCTTCTCCTTGATCTTAATGGACAATAATTTTTAAAATTTAATTAAAAGTTTTTTATATCCTTTTCCCCTTTCCCCCATTTGATATTTAACAATATAGGTAAGCTGGTTCCAGCTCACAGACACACACGCACATTTGCATTATTAGTAGTAGTCTCTGTCCTTTTGTGTTCCTTCTCTGCTCTGATAGCGAATTTTCCTCCATTCTCAAACTCGTAAAAATCCCATCTTCAGATCCTCCTTCAAGTAAATTTCATTATAAAAGTTTACACACATGTGAATTCTCAATAGGGAAACCTTTCCTTGGTCTCAAATTCAAAAAAACTTGGATCAAGAGTCAAGAAGTGAGATTTGCATTAAACGTACTCAAGAAAATCAAGAAAAAATGATCTCCTTCAATAAATGTTCAAGGGAAATCAAGACGAATTCACCACCCCAGAAAATTCATTGTTGAATATTTTTGTTGAATAATTACCAAAAAATAAATACAATTAAAATGTATTATTTGTGAGTTCATCTTTACATGGAATGGGGAATAGAGTCAGAGAGCCTTCACCCTGACTCTCTGTGTGAGCGTAAAGCATATCAATTTCAATAAAGTGTGTGTGAGGGACAATAATGCAAACTAATGCATTTGTATCCAACCGAGTAAATCCATCGGTATTGTGTATTTGGATTTAGGATTTGAGAAGAAAAAAAACTGAAAGTGTTTATACATTCGAGTGACAAGCTGTCAAACTGACGCTTTGAAATGGAACATAAGCCGTGGGATTATGTGAAACCGATATGGTGCTTCAGCTAATAATAAAATATTTTTCTAGTCTCGACAGTCTTTTTGGATTCAAAATCCAAATCCACACAGTCTTCTCTCGCTTTTTGGCTTTGAGCTTTTTCGCCCTCGCATCTCTCTCTCTCTCTCTCTCCCTGTCTCTCCTTGTTTTTGTCCCCATTCAATGTGCATCCTATTATGTAACATCATACCATTTTCATATGTACGTTACTTGTCTCTCTCTCTCTCTTTCTGTCTTTCGCTCACTCGCGGTGTAATGTTTAGCATCTGACGGTGACTGTATGAGGGTCGCTTGGATTCCAAAATGATTCCAACTTAATCGGGACTAGAACTAAAACTGGAACGGGAGCTCTGAAGTTTCCCTATTTGTTCCAGCTATAAAAGCTAACCTGCTCAGTCTAAAAGAGATAGCAGGTTACGAGTGTTAGACTGTAGAGTACTGTAGACTGTAGACGCTCCGACTCGAAATACAAAGTGTTTTCCTTCTTACATCTCTCTGCTTCTGCCTCTGTCTGTCTATCTATCTCTCTCTCTCTCTCTCTCATTCTCGATGCACCCTGTTCAACTTGGAAGTCGGTATTCAGATGGAAACAACAGAGAGAGGAAATTCAATATGGAATGCTCAGCATGTTTCATGTCACATACACAAAACACACAAAATACAACTTGCATAATCCCAACAATGAAAACTCCCGGCTTTTCCAAGCATTTGGATTTGGATGTGACGTACATTTGGATATAATCATATACGTATATATCTGCTGTACATGTATTCTGTGTTATGCAATGCATAAAATATACTATGGAATAATAATGTCCCTTTTTTTGAACCGTATACAGTCTCTGTATAAATCCATGCATAATATTCAAGTCAACTTGATTTGCGTCCAAGTACATGCAAATCCACGTATCTGTATTTTTGGGGGTCTTTGTTTAATCTGGAAATGAGTCAAGTAATGGGATTTTATTATGTGTATCTTTGGTGTATGTCATCATATCTGGAGTACAAAGCCCATTGGACTAAGGACTAAAGAGAACTGAATGAATGGGGGAAAGCGAATGCACTAATGCCAAGGCTCTTCGTATCTATATGTAACTTCAACACACACACACACACACAAAAACCCAAATCCACGCAGGTGAGCAAAATAAATGGATTTGTCTATCTGGATCTATTCAGCCGTGAACTTAAGATTATTTCTCCATTTCAACCATTCGGTCTATGCATATTATATTCATTCGATTCAGGCGTCCTTGTTCTTCATTCGGATGCTGTTAATGTTGATACTGTACAGTGAGGATTTGTTTTTACTCTCCATAATAATATCAATATGTATGATGAATGGACTAATGACTAATCGAAAAGGGCATGCTCTTTAAGTTCTGTAAAATGTTCGTTTGTTTAATGAATGTCAATGCTCTTCTTTTCTCTTTTTGTTTAGGATTTCCTCACCGATGAAAAAAAAAATGATTTGTAAACTTACACACTCAAAAGTAAAGTAAAGCGAAAAAATAATTACATGAGGGACTTTGAACGTTCTTTGACTTTTTCCTTGTTCGTTTTCAGTTTTTATAGGGTACAGATAGTTTTCATGTAAAGTATTTTTTTAGTCGTTAACATACGCATGAGAAAGAGAGAGAGAGAGAAAAGAGAAAGAGAGATGTAAAATGTGCACTGCGTGGAAAATCCATCTCCCTCCTCTCCTTTATTTCTTCTTTGAATTTTACTTTGACTTTGAGTTTTCTATGTCTGCCTGACTCACTTTGACTTTGACTTGTGACTCTGAGACTTTGTCTTTGACTGGATTCAATATTGAAGACTGAGCCGGCTCCAAAGCTTCATCCTGAATCCTGAATCATGAGATGAGACAGGAGCTTGCATGGAAATAGAAAAGGTAAAAAAGGAAAACGTTACCATTAGGATTTCTCTCGTTTCGAATTTAGATTCAGATTACAATTACATGTTCGAATTTTCCATTAAAGTCGCCTTCTTTCTCTCTCTCTCTCTCTCCTTCTTTTGATTTGGATCTGCTTTCTCTCTTTCCATTTCGTTTCACTTTCACCGAGAACTTCCATTAAAATTCAAGGAACAACCCAACGAGTTTTCTACTTTTTTCCCTTGACTTTCACTTGTTTTTATTCTTTTGTTCTTTGACTCTCTTCGACTTCCTCTCTTTTTCTCTTCTTCTCTTTTTTATTTTACCATCCAATGAGGTGAGTTTACAATTTGGAGTTTGGAATTCGGGCATCAACTTTACTCGGTCCCTCCCAACAGTTTTTCACTTTTTCTATATATATGGATAGAAATTTTATTTGTTTCCAAACAGCAGGATTTAATTCAGAAAGCAAATATGGAAAAATTACAAAGTTTTCAGAGTACTCACAAGTCAGTTCCCTGCGAGTAAATAGGAACTTTGACATACGTACGTTTGTATGTGTCAGAAGGGACAGATCTGGATGAGGATGGAAGAGAGAAAGAGGGAGAGAGAGAGAGGGCAGATGAAGACAGATTGGAATGCGATGCAGTGGGATGGCTGGATGGATGACTAATGTAGCAAAGAATGATTGGTATGCAAGGCAAAACATTTATAACTTTCCTAACAAGCTCTCAGTCGAGCTCTACAATTTTCGTTCTGGCACACACACAAGGAACTGGAGAGTTGCAAGTATAGAAAGAGTCCCCACTCAAACTCCGAAACTCATGAAAATTGCTTTCAAATTAAACCAAATATTATATGGATGCACGTACAAAAATGTGTATATTTGTAGTCATGGAAGAGAACTCGGACTCTCTTTCTCTCTCTCTCTCTCCTCCGCATGCATTCATATTTTCTATATATCTACAGCTACGCAAAAATCATCAAAATCATCTTTGAAAGCATCAAGGGTGTGCTAGATTTTTTTTTTTTACGTTATTTCTACCACTCTCCACACTCATTTCAACTGGTAGAAACTCGTTTCATATTTCATTTTCTAGAGTATTTCGTCAAGTGGCATGAATTTCATTTCAATCCTGTCTATATCGATATAATTTCCCCATATTTTTCAAAGACAAGTATGTATTACAAGAATTCTAATTTTTAATCGGAAATGTAAAAAAAATGAGAAATTGTGCAGCCATAATCATTTTTGACTCACGTATTTAATTGAAATCAACGAAATATTCCAGTAATACACAAATATTGAAAATATAGTACTTTTAATACTTGTAAAATCGCAATAGGGTAAAATTCTCAAGTATGTGGAAGCATAATTTGATTGCATCCGATAAATTCCTACAAAAAAAATAAATAATTCACTGTACAGCATCCAATAGTCCAATAGCTACACAAGTCTAACTTTGGTTTCAATTTTCAGTTTCACAAAAATCTACATTCAATTTGAAGATGACGAGAAACCGTTCATCGTTTATTTAGTTTTTTATCGGTTCCCCTTGAATGTGCACATACACATCAACTTGATTCCTCTTTTTTAGCCTCTATTATTTCCTTATTTAAGACACTTAGCACTTAAACGTCACCAAATCCCATCATCGTAATGATAATGAAACTCTCTTCAGCGCACACATAAACATAAACAGTAAAGAAGATATGAGAGATACGATTCTATTCTATATCCACAACATTAGCCTATAAGTTGTACTACATACAGATATATACTTTTTTTATGTTTCATGTAGATGAGTGTGTCGTAAATGTATATGCAAGCACATTACATAATAATGATGACAGAGAGCTTCCCTTTTCATACAAAAGTCTCACCTAGAACGGAGAGTGTTAATCTTGGCCTTGGCTCAAGCTAAAATATCCACAGCCACAGACGTCAAGCCAAATGAAATTCACAGCTAACTACACCACATTACACATTATCTGTATACACACATGCACATAAACTTGGGTATTCCCATTATTATTATTATCATTAAATATATCTGTACAGGTTTATGAGAAAAATAAACATGAATTTGGATAGAGTGTAGACTTAACAACAAGAGCTTCATTTGATTTGGTTCCATAACAAAAGTCAAAGTTGATAGAATTTTCTGCATCAACTCCATTGGATTTGAAGAAAGTTTCTCTCTCTCTCTCTCTCTCTCTGTGCACTGTCTAAAATGTCATGAGAAAAATGCACTCGATACATGAGAATGAAAAAAACTTTCACTTTTCACTCTTCACTCAAGGCTATCACAGAAAATTCCGAGAGGATTTGTCGAGCAAGGGAGCAGAACGAGCAAGCGAGCGAGCGAGCGAGAGAGAGAGAGAGAGAGATTGAGAAAATAAGGGAAGTACACAGTTTTTTTTCCTTTGTGAGTATCCATTTCATATGTATATATGTATACGATAACATAGATTTCGTTGGATAACTTGAGAGAAGAAAGTTGACTACTATAAAACGAAAATCCACACTCATATGTATAAAAGCACATGAGAGAGCACAATACAAATGCTCTTGTATAATATTCAATGGGGGAGTTTCAGAATAGGCGGCTATGTATATACATATGTTGATATATGAAAAAAGGAATATATATAGATACTAGACACGTATGAACACTTGGGGTTTTTTCCCCAATAGCGCCGGGTTGCAAGTAAAATGAAAAGATTATGTGCCGAGTAGAAGTAGAAGACGAGGACGAGGACGAAGGAGGAATATATATACTAGAGTCTACAGTCGTTGCGTTGGATAGATGGTGAAATACTAGTCTATACTCATATAGAATATAGACTAGTTTTATATCTGTATGCTCGTGTAGTAAGAAAGAGTGAGAGAGAGAGAGAGAAAGAGAAAGAGAGGCAACGGATCAAGTCATATGAAATATCGGAGAATAATGCTCCACAAAATTCCTTCACTTCTCAGCCCAGGCGATAAATTACGCACACCATCCCACTTCTTTCTTATTACCACCAAGCACCGCATTCTATCTACCACCGTACACGAACGGAAACGACGACGACGGCAAGGAGAACGACAACGACCCACGACAACTATATACATAAACATTTTCTGTGTATTCTCCATGATATCTCCTTGTAACGTGTGTGTGTGTGTGTATTCCACTAACTGGCGTACATTAACCAACTCCGTACCAACCAATATCAACAATACCATTCTCTCTCTCTCTCTCACTTTCTCTGGAACGTCTTGCATTCCAAGATGCAATTCCAAGTTTACATAATCTCCACCCCTCCATTTCATCTCCATATACTTCTCAGCTCATTGTCACGCTCTCGCTACTACTATTATTATTACTATCATTATACGACGGGGAGACTTTCAATTCAAATTCAAATACCAAAATTCCGAATTCAACGACCTTTTCCATGTGGTTTATCTGTACTACAGCAGTTGAAAGTCAAAAGTCTACAACTTACAAACTCAATATAACAGGAGAATTTTTTAAATTTTTACTAGACACATCCACAGATAGAATAGGCGAATTTAAAATGGAAGTGTAAAAAAAAGTGTAACAATAAGTATTCCGTGGGTACCTATACGAAAATGAACTATACATGTATGGGGAGAGAGAGAGAGAGAGGATTTGAAGCAAGATATAAATCAAGAGGAAACCTAGGAAAAGTCTCATAAGAAAACGGACGACGAGCTACAGAATTTATATAGAGAGATAAGCCATAAAGACAACCTCTCATGGGTTAATACCCACTTTTCACTTTTTGCCTTATGGGCGTGCTTCAAAACATTGCATTGCATTATACACACTGTACCGTAAAGTAAAGGTGTGTAGAACTGTAGACTGTAGAGTGTAGAGGTATGAACTTTGTTTGTCCACACGCATTCACATGTTCTAGGTTTAGGTACATATGGCATTTATAACTATGTATATGTACATGTAGACTGTAGACGTTCCTACTCCTTGGCCAATCATACGTTTTTACTCGTGGTCTCGTCTCCTTCCCTTCGGTTTTCATCGTACATTACTTAATATCTATAGTGGAATATGTATATTGTACAATGTAGAATGGATGTATATTGCTTAAAGGTTCAAAGTATGTATATCCAGACATTGCTAGAACACCTAGAACTATAAATCCGGAATATTTATTTATCTCACCAACACTGAAAACCACCTCGAACCATTTCCCAACCAATAAAAGCAAACGGTTTCAACATTCATGTACAGTCTCACAATTGGAAAACGTATTGAATTGATCTTTGGAAGAAAAAAAACCATTAAAATTTCATCATCAAAATTATGCTAGTAAGTTGAGACAATTTTTTAGTAAGGTTTTTGTTGGTTGGAATGTATTTTGACTGACTAGTGGTTGGTGTTCATTGACTATTTGTGCTGTATAGTAATACTAATAACTCACCTGCACGTCCAATTTCCATGTGCAGGCAAATTTATCCGTGTATAATGTTACAAACTATTGTGCTGTAAAATTGATTCTGTGTATCACCTTAGACAATGCTGTGGCAGCATATTCTTGATTATTGAATTTCCTATAGTGGGAAAGATATAGAAATCATGATCATACATGACGATCGCTTTATGATTGTGTGATGTGATTCATGTGATATTTTGTAATTAATATTTTCATAATATTAAAATTACACTCTCATTTCTCTCGGATGTGGAGAATATCTGTAGAAAGAGTCGGTAGTTGTGCGTGGGTTGAATGTACCTACGTTCTTTGTCGTTTGTACACTTGCAAATAATCCACATGTATTACACACATACGATACATATACAATACACCTTTTTCTTTTGCTTTCGCCTTTTGTCTTTTGACCGAGAGCCTGTAAGTAATTCGGGAATATTGCACCGTCCTTTGATCCCTTTCCCATCTCTCCTTTCTCCCTTCTCTTTGATTTTGATTTTGATGATATTCTCTCTTTCTCCATCATTCCTCAGGGTTGTGAGTTGTGAGCCTTTACATCTACATAGTGAAAGTTACAAGAGGAAGGCTTTGGCCTACGTTCATCCGTACCTACTCAAACTTATGTCACATAGTATACAATACGTATAGTTAGTACATGAATATTTGGTTGGTTTTGTATGTACATAGATACAAGAGTTTCCACTGAACTGGTTCTACACTAAAAACAAATACATAATACCATGTAAAATGTATGGGCGTTGTGAACAACAGTCATCAGACATTCTGTGGGAACGCAACCAGTAAAACCAGCAAAACAGTATCCGCATTTGTTTTGCGATACCAAATGAATTGAAAATGGGAAGAGAAATATACAGAGTATCTGACTATCTGTATGTATAGTTTATACGTACAAATGCACATGGATATAAGAAAAACCTTCATATATGGAAACAGGTAGGATTTATAGTACTCTTCGTGATTCGTGATTGCCGAATGTGACTGTCGTCGAGACTAAGGAACGAGAATGAAGGTCAGGTAAATAGGCAGTAGATTTTTCATTGTTAAAGGCACACGTGTTGGATATGAGAGACAAAAGTATAGACTGAAGAGTTGAAGTTATCAAATGTAGGAATGAGTTTCAAATGAGAGAATTTGGTTCCTCGGATACTGATTTGTACCAAGTGAGGATTTTGGACATGGTGAATTGAGCATTGAGAAAGAGAGAAATAGAGAGAGAGAGAGAGAGAGAGAGAGAAATAGAAAGAGAGAGAGAGAGAGAGAAATAGAAAGAGAAAGCCTATCAACTATCAACAGATAGCTTGTCTGATTGAAAACTTTACGAATGTAAACATTCATGGATATGGCGATGCACGTGCGGACACACTCCGTCATGCGCCGCGCCTCTATAAGTAATAACTGATAAAAGAGATCCCAAAGGCCCCCCCACAGGGTTAAAGTCTCATTCTCATTCTCATTCTCAATAATATGAATAAGTCAGCCTCTGTACTTTCCATCTCCACGTGCATATTCATTCATAAATATATTGACTATTTACTGTACTGTCCACAATACAGCTCACAAGGAAAAATATGCAATGTATGTGTTTGCATGCGTTTGTATTTTGAAAATACTTAATCCAGAGCAGATATATGAGAATGAGACATATTGTCGTTGTCATATTGTCATTGTTCATGTACATGGAGGAAGGAAATGAAGTTTCCAATAGTCCAATCCCAGCCACTTTTTCTATTCACAGAGAAAACCCCAAAAACCCTTGATTCACTTCACTGTACTTTCCACATGTATAAATATACGGACACACTTCTTCACGTCGTGACAATATTTTGCATATCATTCACTAACCAACTAATCAAAGTAGTTGATATTAATAAACTCAATTTCATTCACTGTACGCTGCTATTACTCATGGATATTTATTATTATTATTACTATTGAGACATTCCCTGCATGTACATGTACACAGTTTACCATTTGACTGTAAGACTGGATTTATTTATTTACAATATTTTAATCCCTTTGTTCCCTCCCATTGTGACTTCCAGAGTTCTTAAAAGGCTTAAGCTGTTCAGTAAACTTCCGAAATTACACTCGCTCAAATCCAAAGCTAGAGTCCAGACTTTAGATTTAGATTGTTCAAATTTTTTCCCCCTTCATTGCGTTTTAAATCTTCGAGACTCGTTATGACTGAAAAAATGCATTTTATAAATTCTGAAGAAAAAAACAACTAGGAAATTTCTACAATGATTTTCATTATAACATAGTTGTGAATAGTTGCTGGAGGCAGTTAATAATAATCCAAATACTACTACATCAGTATGTTTATTAGCTTCATCTACATGCCGGTTTAATGGATGAATCATTGTTGACTTTGTTTTTCATTATCAGATGAAAAAACTAAGAAAGGCGACTCCAAATAAAAAGAAGAAAAAGAATGAGAGAAAGATGAATCACCTCAAGCAAAGTAAGTATACACAGCAAAGAACAAGAAATCCAAAATCTGAAATGAAAAATTTGTAGCGTTTCACCATACTGTCCATGTCCATACTTTACCCGACAGTTGCATTTGCAATTCCCTTTCTTAAATAGGTACATCCTTCAAAATCCTCCATTTTCATGGGAAACAGTTTTAATGAACTTGGCTTTAATTTAAAAAAATCATTGTTGAGAAATCTAGAAATTGTTTTTTTTGACGAGTTATTAGACATTTTAATGAGATTTACATTGAAAATCCCGTTTTTTTGATGAAATATTTGCTTTAGAATGGCGTTGCATAACATTTAGTTATATTTAACTTTAATTAAAAGTACAAAGTACGTAATTTCGCCACGAACTCTTCAAATTCTGTACATGAGTTCCAATGAGAAATTTTACATCCAACCGACATGTAAAGAGATTCCTATAGCCCGAGCATTCAAATACATTCGACATAATTTAGAAGAAGGACAAGGAAAAATCAAGCGTAAACTTCTCCTTCCTCCAAAAGGTACAAAAACATGAAATTTTCTGAGCTATATCTACCTATTGTCAAACATACACAGGGGCGCACAGCTAATAATCATCAAGTTTTCGTCAAGCCAATCTCCCAAAGTCAACAAGCAGGGAGAGTAAATGCAAGAAGAAGAATTGTCTAATGAGTTGCTGAAACACAAAAACTATCCCAGCGACATGAGGGACTCGAAGAAACACACGAAGAAGACCAAGAAAAGAAAGACAGGGCATTTTATAAAGTGTGCATGGTACTTGGAACATTGACAGTTGACATTGTCAAAGAGTAGTGTATTTCTTTTCCCTGTCGCTCCACCTCCACGCTAATAGTACATGCGAACATGACAAATTCATTTTGAAAAGGACCCCAGGGATCACACATAGAAACAGAGCGAGATAGAGAGAGAGAGAAAGAGAGAGAGAGAGAGCAAGAGAGAGCAAAAGAACTTTGTCCAAATTCAAATGTGAATGACTTTTTTAGACGTCCGTACAATACGATTACCCAAGGATTACACGAGGACATTTCACAGTTGCTCACTTGCACAGAAACACACGAATACATACATTCTCTCGTATTATATTATACATATAAACATTTGGAGTCTGCTGCGTCTGGATTCTGGATAGTCGGGAGGAGTAATCAACGTGGAATGACATGAAGAAAGTTCATTTAAAAGTTGCAAGTGTTACACCGAAAACATATCCACCTTTATTTTACAGTCTACACTGTCTACAGTCTGTACTCTACCCAGTTTTATACACACACACACAAGGAAAAAACATATGCTGGAAATTTTCTAAAGTAAAGTTTTCCCTATTAGTCTCATGTGATTCCTCCCCAATATAAAAGCCAAACGGTTCTTTTATTTTCACGGGGGCTCCGTACATATGGTAGATCTGTATTGGGCTCTCTCTCTATATACATAGGAAATAAGAAATTCCCATTGACTCCCATGGATATTTCTGTATGTGGGCTCACGATGAAATGAAAGGAGACAGAGAGCAAGAGAGAGAGAGAGAGAGAGAGAGAGAGAGAGAGAGAGAGAGAGAGAGAGAGTCAGAGGGTGTAGGAAGAAACGAAAGAAAGAATCTAAAGAGAGTGAGTGAGTGAGACAGAGGAAAAACACGAGTTGACATGGAGCAGGGAAAACAAATGATGCTAATTTTTTAATTTTAATTAAAACTTCCGCCTTCGTCTTGGGTTCTTTTGGTCTTTTGGTCTCTCTCTCTCTCTGTTCTGTTCCTCATGCACGGCTGTCACCCAAAACAAATTCTGAGGAAGGAAAAAAAACTCGCTTTTCCTCGACAACTTTTACAAGTGACGTTAGAACTTTCAACACTTTTATCTCAGCTTTCAAACTCTCAACTCGACTTGAGAGTCGAGAGTCGTCGACCAGGTCTGTGACTTTTTACTCATTCAACTCCTTTTGACTCTCGTGTTCAGTCTAACAGTCACAAAGTATAGTCAAGAGTCAAGCGCTCCCCAACTTCTTTCAACTTTAAGTTTGAGACTTTTTTTCATGTTTTTTTTGTCTCTCTCTCTCTCTCTTTCTCTCTCTCTTTCTCTCTCTCTCTCTCGCTTTCTCGTCTCTCATGTTCATGGGCCGTGTTGACTTGGCGTCAATTGCCAATTGCGATTAACTAATGACGTTCTACTTGTACATACACTCTAAACAACTTGACTGACGAGAGAAAATTACAAGTATCTACCTGCTAGGCTAGGCTTTGAGCCTCCATTCTAAATCTCATAGTGAATAAAACAGCCTTCGAATTCAACATGCGCTGAATTCTGAAAACTGAAAACAAACCAAGGGAAATTCAAATATTTTCATATAGATATAGCCAATTAGTTAATTCCCTATTTTTTTCCATTCTGATTTTGACCTGCAGCAACTTTTCTAATTTCCCAGGAACACACTTTATTAAATTCTCCATACATACCTGCATTTTGGAATTGCAATATTACAAATGTTGGTGAGAGTGCTTCTGATGAGCACAGAGATGAAATGCGATGGAGCTCAATTGAACGGGATAATTGACCAAGGAATTTTGAAATGAAATTTTCAAAATGAGAGTTGTTGTAATGAAATATTAATGAGATGCAGGACTTGCAGCAGGAATGGAAACTATGTATAATTTTGCATTTTTTCGAAGGCATTCGGGATGAATTTAATTCATCATAATTAAGCCAAAGATTTTATAATCCGTCAATCTTAATTAAGTCAATCTTAAGTTGTACTCGAATACACGTGTTGGGAGCACATTGAAAAAGTGGGGAGGGATTTATTATCTCTAATGCAGCACCCCCAACATGTTAATCATTAATAACGCCCATCAGAGCTCACTTCACGGTAAATTATGTATTGCTATATATCAGAGTCCCCGATGGAAGTGTTGAGAATTTCGAAAGTTGCTCCCTTTTCCCCTGGAATTTATGCATGAGTTCAATCTCCACTCAAGTCTTTACCCATTTACTCATCTTAAATGAAAAGAATCCACAAGCAAAATCCGTACTAGGAAAACACTGAAAACTAGATGTTGTGAATAAACGCGAGGAATTTTAGACACAATGATTGAAAAGGAAACGGTTCAAATCCACAATGATTATTATTACAGAGTCTACACATTTGTGTGGATGTTGATATAGTTCAAGGAAAGGAGAGAGGAAATAATGGAAATATAAACAAGAAAAAAACAATGTTAAGCCTACACGCTGCAACAACATATTAATATAATCACATAAGTTGCACATGACGCAATAATTAGGTAAGGACAGATGTTTCCTCATATCATATCATCGTAGTAGGTACAAAGTGTTGTGTACAGTTTGTTTTTGCAGTTTTGCAGCATATGTACAATACATTCAAAATCCACATGTGTATAGCTTAGCTATGGATACAGGAGTAAAAGTATTGAGTAGAAAGGACTTGGTGAGGCGTAAAATATGAATGTGCAGTGGCTATTTAGCTATGTGTGTAAGCGTAACCATCGTATGCATGTAGGTACTTACATATGTGTAGACACAAACATACAGGGATGCAAGACGACATATATATGAATGATTACAGACTGACGGATCGGAACAAAAGAGAAAAGGAATCTCCACACATGCACACACACACGCATTGTACATCTTTAAGCGTGAAATTCCAATTACTCGTCGTCCATTTCACTCTACGGTGAAACACACACACACACACACACAAGGTTTTTGAATTTTGTTAGTGTTGTGGGGATTTGAATGTGAGGGAGCGGAGGATCCATTCACTCATCTTCTGCAGTATCTATTATCTATCTATCTACATAGATTAGATACTGCAGGACATTTACAACATAGGTATATACAACAATCAGGTGGTCTTGATCACATTTGAATTATGAGATTTATTGCATCCTCCCTATATACCGCTACATTTATACGGTGTACAATGTGCATATTACTTTGTCAAATCTGGATGAATTAAAACAATAGCGTATCTTCAATGTTCTATTTAATAATACGGACAATACAATGATGAATACGTGAAACTTTTCCTCAAAACTCTTTTTTGCTCTTCTCCCTGTTGACTTTAAAAAAATATTTGAAGACTTTTCGACCATTAAAATATTTATGATCGTCAATTGTTTGTGTGTGCAAAAATGTGTGTAAAGTTTGCCGGTGAAGATATAGCAAATGATAGTTGATAGTTTCAAATATGCAGGCATTCAATCTGATCGCGAGATGAGACGAAGTACAGAGAGAAAATGTTACGAATGTCCAGATTGGAGGCAGTGAGAGGAAGACGAATGGAAGTTGTGAACTGCTCAACTGCATACCAGGATATGTGGAATTTGTATCTGTACATAAAGCAAATCATTCATTATTGATAAAAAAATGCTACAAAGCTTGTACATGATAGTATGTTTTGGGTGATTGTGTAGGGTAAAAGTGGTCTATGTAGTTACATATGAGATACGAGTGTTACATGCATTAAATGCATATGTAATAAGTATGTATGCCATGCAGGGCCGAGTGAAGACCGAGAGAGAGAGAGTTGACTGAAAAAAAGGGAGCAACACGTGTGGCCGATTTGATGATTAGAATGGATGTGGACAATATGTGTCGGTCGGCCCTTTTCAGTCCCCCTCTCCCTCTCTCCCTCAGTCTTTCAGTCCTTTTCCTTCATCCCTTTTCAATCTCATCTCTCATTATAATTACAGGGCTCATTTCACACTCACCCATCTCACTCCAAATATATACAAATACAACAAAATACATATATACCTACACACATTTTCTATGGATAATCTACATACACGCAAATACATACATACGCACCAAACTCTGTGTGTATATACAAGAAAACTTTTTTTTTGTTGCTTTCCCCGACGTCAGACTGAACACTTGCGTCCAATGCAGCAAAACCTAATCGTTTAATGTTCATCAATTAATTTATCGTATATCATCTACATGGAGATATTCTCCACTAATCCATTGTTCATCTCATCTCAATTCAAATCTACAGTCTACAGATAACTCTATAAAGTTGTCCCCCAAACTTTCAAATGTATTTCCGATGCTGTATCTATATATTTTTTTAGAAAAGAAAAGGTTTGATAGATTTTGTTGGCTTTTCCTTTATACACCATAATAATACTACTGATAATAACAAGGAGAACGATTGGAGCACTTGTGCTTGTATCCAGTGATCAGTGAAATAAATGACAAGAATTTGTATACATACAGAGTGAAACTCCACGAGGTCCACCCAATTGCAAGCAAATGATATAGATTGAATACATTTTTTTAATGACCGTTATAAATCTGAATTATTTTTTGTACTTTGAACACCGCAACCCTTTTTTTTACTTTCCTACAATCTCCTCTAACATTCAACCATTCAGCCCGTCATTCCATCTTTAAAAACCCATTACAATACTTTACTTTCCATTTTTTCCAATCATCACTCTCAGGCCGACTCATTGAATTCAACTCTTTAGCACATTGACTGCAAATATCCTGAACTATGCACTAACTCAGCTCATTAATAACTAAACACATACAATCAAATACTTAGAACGTCAATTATTTACAATATTTCAGCCCCATGAAAATTCAAATTCGTCAAGTTTTATCAAAAATTTCTTTAAAAAAAAAACTACTATATAAAGCTTGCAAAATAAATTTACTATCTATATGTATAGAATTATGTAGAGGAAACTGAAAGAAATTCAAAACTGAAGAAAGGAAAAATTGAACGTGACTCAAGTGAATAAAAAAAAAGAAGCAGACCAAGAAGGAAAAGCAGAAAGTGAGAAAATAAAAGAAAGGAAAGAGAACGTTGGGACTTGGATAGAAAGTCAAAAAGAAGGAGACGAAGAAGAACGAGAATAAGAATATATAAGAGAAGGGAAAAACAAGTTGAAGACGAGGAAGGAATCAAGTTGGTCTTGGTTTGAAGAGGCAGAACATGAAATGCCTTCATGATCAGGATCCAAAAAAAGTCAGAAATGCAGTCTTGTCTCACTTTGTATATGTGTGTGTGTGTGTGTATAATATAGATTCTTATCATGTACTCAGTCTACTAAGAAGAAAGACACACACACACACACACATGTACACACACAAGTTCAAGAATAAATATAAAAGAAAAAAGAGGCCAGAATCTAGAATGAAGTTTCAGCCTTCCATAGGAATCCTTAATGCGTCCAACTCCTCGGGAGAGATGCGAGCGAGAAAGAGTGAGAGTGAAAAGAAGAAAAAAAGAAGACGAAGAAGGAAGCCAAAGAAGGGAAAGGACACAAAAGAAAAACAGAATAGAAACTGAAGATGGAAATGGAAGATGAACACACACAGACACACATATATGTATATACGCAACGCATACATACAGATATATCAGTATATATGTAGCTAGAAAAAAAATACAAGGAGCAAAACGTTGAGAGTCGAAAGGGTGAATCGTTAGAATTTTCCATGAATTGTCCTCGGTTGTCGTTGTCCTACTGAGTACAGAGTACAGAATATGGAGAGCATAAACTGTATAGATGTGTGCATACTATAAGAGAAAGAGAAAGAGAAAGAGAGGGAGAGAGAAGAGAGAGAGAGAGAGAGAGAGAGAGAGAGAGAGAAAGCAGCAGTATAGAATAGAAAGAAGATGAAAGCCAAGATAGAACGAGAAATCTTTTGGAATTGGAGATGGCCGAGAGAACTCTGGGACTGAGAGAACAGAGAAAAGTGTATAAAAAGAGAGAGAGGAGTGGGAACGGAGGGAAAAGGGGGTGGAAACTATTGGGAACTGAAGGCGGGAACTGAATGGTCAGACGCAACGCGAGAGGGATTCCCCCCGAAAAGGAAAATCCCGAATCTCCGAATTCGAATTGGGAAAATCGAAAAGACTTCTTTGCCTGGGCAACCCAACTAACTTGCTACGAGATACCCGAATACGAATATACGAATACGAATACGAATACGAGACTACGAATATATCAGATACAACGCGTTCAGTTCCACGAGAGAGAGAGGAAAAAAATCCTTCTTCTTTTTTTTCTTCTTTTTCCCCGTTCCTGTGGGTTCTCTTTCACTCTCTCTTTACCATCCGACCTATAGTCGTGTCTATCACCTTTGCCCTCCACTCGTTTTTGTCATCTTGTCTCAACCACAAGTCGTCAATAATAAATCCCTCCGAGTACCTTCTAATAATTGTAATACAAATATACAACAACATTTTACACATATATATATATTTCGTGCTTTCAATATCCTGAACTATTCATTTTACTTTCATGTCCACAATTGACGGAGAAAAAATCGGCACATTGTCTTGTTCGTCCGTCATCAAACAAACTCTTAAACTTTGAGTGAAAAACCATCACGAAGAATTATTCAATCTCACGTATGTATATATACGTACAATACGTACATATGATAGTAAATATTTAAAATCGTTAACACGTTGGGCGAATTCCTCACCTGGAATTTAACCCTGGAGTTCCGGCCGACAAAGACAAAGGAAACAAACGGAAATAAGTGTGTGTGTTTGTGTG
Organism: Gisinianus flammeolus; assembly: GCA_034699125.1. Taxonomy (NCBI): domain Eukaryota; kingdom Metazoa; phylum Arthropoda; class Collembola; order Symphypleona; family Katiannidae; genus Gisinianus; species Gisinianus flammeolus. The sequence goes on along the minus strand of JAIUND010001722.1, from coordinate 10,580 downwards.
TGTGCATTCGGGGAAGAATAGGAACAGAAATATTATTATATTTAATACATGTTTATGTGTATGTATTATTTATGTAAATATACACAACTCCAGATATATCTAATCAGATAATAGGACAATTTGGAGGGTTCAAAACCGCCGGAAATACTTTATACTTTGTACCTTCACTATATATAGATATTCTATCATCATCATCATCATTATATGTAATTGTGCCGGTGATAATACAGGAATAATCAAGTCACTCCTACAAAAGTTTCATACACATACCACATTCTTGAAGAATCTATAATCTACATGTTTGGTTGTGGTTTTATATGTACGAAATTCCTTTGCACTAATTTGCTGTTTATGCACACAACGTTCAAGTCACTCTTGCACATTTTACGGATTTGAAAAGAGTTTCATTGAATCAAAGTTACCGGAAACGGAGGAGAGAGAGAAGAGACTAATTGTTTTCCGTTGGAAGATTTGCCATTTGCAATCGTTTTTTTCTTTTTGAAGTAGATTTATTTCCAAAATCCATTTTTATGCAACTCAGCGCGTTACTTGCTTTGAAAAGCAAGATGCTCGAATTCAAAGAGTCAATTAAAGACTCGGATCTCAATGGTGAGTGTACATATATGAATATTTAATGAATGAATGCTCTCATTTTGTTTGCAACTTTTCCGCTTTGGAATCATTATGAAGCTATATGCACATTTTAAGTGTCTGTAACCACGTGGTCAAGTGACTACCTATAATATTTCATTTCATTTCCTTATACAACTCTGGCAATGTGCATGTTATTTTATGAACTCGATGAACAATATTTCTTTTCTTGTGCCATTAATATCCGACCGTCAGACGGATTGATTTACTTTTGCCGTAAACTCAATACGTACAAAATGGCATCGAAGCTTGTTTTCATTTCCTTCGTTTTCAACGTGAATTGTGGATGGAAAGAATGTATGTGAGCGTTTAAAATCTACTCAATAATCTACGGATTATTGAAGACACTTAAAAAAAGAATCTGGCTTGAAATTGTTTGTATATATAGATCAAAATCACTCACGTGGAGAGATGTGTGAGGGTTGTGGTCAGAAGATACGGGATCGCTGGTTATTGAAAGTGGGTGATACTTCATTTCACGAAGATTGTATGATTTGTTGCTGTTGTCGAAATCATTTAACGCATTCTTGCTACTGGAGGAATTCCAAATTATATTGCAAGCCGGACTACGATCGGATTTTTGGAGTTAAATGTTCTCGATGCGGTGAACGTCTTCTTCCTCAAGAGCTTGTCATGAGAGCTGCCGTAAGAATAACTTTTTTTATTCTTGATACATATATATAAATTCGACAACTTTTGACTACTCATGCATGTACATATAATAGAGTCACGTTGAAATTGGAATTGAATCGATTGGAACCATCATTTTTTATGATGGTTTTACCAGTTTTACCGTATATATCTTTCATATTTCGATACTTACGTAAAAAGTAAAAAAAAGAAAGGAGAATAATATTATATGTGTAATAGAATCACCATATCCGTGTATGAAAATTGAAAATTTATTGATAATTTATCTGTATGGTGAGAGTGAGAATGAGGGAGGGAGGGTACACGTGATCATAAATCCAAGATGAATAAACCACAAAGTCTATACTCAGCCGAGCCTTCCATTACATTTACAATCCCATATATATATATGAGAAAGAATGAAAAGAGTCAGACTCTTGTGCATATAAGTCGTATATGTATAGAACTCTATAAAGGGATAAGTCAAAGCTTGTAATATTAGCTGTAGAATGCCGACTATATACGATAGATACTTACTTACTTACACTACACACTGCTGACTTTCCCCAGTTGTGTTGTTTCCTTTCATGATCCTCTGTGGAAAATCCTGTGTGTGAGGTTCTCTCTCGTCCTCAGAACTTTCCTTGCCTCTTTTTCTTCCTCTTGACTAAATCCAACATGGAACAAAACAGTAGTCGATTTCCTCCCCTTTCCTACATACATATTACATACGTACATAATCCTGCAGTACAGGAGTAATATAATGTGATAGACTTTTCCCCTCTCTCTTTCTCTCTATATTTCTGTATGCAGAACACAAAATATGCCTACGATACATATATATACGATATGCATACATGCAGGAGCAAAAGAAATCATGTTTTCATTGTGAAAGATGAAAGACGTGGTGTGAAAATTTGCTTTTCATTCCATCACATTTCTTTCCAATATCCACAAGCATATATGTAGTATGTAGGTATAATAAATATACACACATGTCGGTATCAACTTTGCATTTTCCCCAAACAGCACACAATCAATTTCACAGTACCACCAAAAGTCAAAAGTAAATACGGTACCTCAATAATACAGAATGTAAAAAAGTATACGAATGCATATGAAACTGAACCAAAGACTTTTGTATTCATACTTTTGGAGAATCTATACAGATACCAAAAGGAAACGAAGTTTTCAGAAATGGGTTACCAATTTTTTCAATTCATTTCTTTTGAGATTGTGAATCCAGATTGTGTGAATTGGATTATCCGATTTTTAAAAAATGCATTCAAATTTTTGGAATTCCGTCTCATTTGTGCCCTTCATAGTTCAGATGACACATCTCTCTGTACTACACTCAGTTGATGAATGGTTAAACGTTTGTCATTTTGCTCGTGAGAAAACTGAATATATTGTAAAAATGGATGGTTTTTTTCTTTGGATTTTTCATTTGAATATAGACGCACGTATTTCATTTGGCCTGTTTTGTCTGTACAGCCTGCTGTTCTCCACTTCAAAAAGGTAATATAACAAAAGTTATAAAAATAATGTAATAAATGTATACTATTTACGATAAAATCAATGGAAATCTAATAATGTATGTGTGGAAATTCTCTCACTCAAAAAAAAGGTGACCAATTCATTTTACGAGGAACACAAATTTTCTGCCGAGCTGACTTTGAGAAAGAATTGTACCTTCTTCAACAGTCCAATAGTCCTAGAGGTAACACACTATGAACAGTTCCCTATACTTCCTTGCATATGAAATACTTTATGACTTATCAGGATGCTCGAGACAACGTTCCATCAATTTTTTACAATAACTTCTGTCATACCTCACGTGTGTGCATAGTTGTTTTTTTTGTTTTATACAAGTCTCAAAAAATCTCTTCATATCTTTGTGTATTCCTTGTATTATATTCAATATTTTTGGCATTGCAAATAAAAAATCTGAGTAAAGGAAAAAACTCATGAAGAGAAATGTAATAAAAACGAAAACATGTAGACTGTGATTTTCGTAAATAAAATGACAGAGAGCGAGGATTTTGATTTTGGAAAATTATTGTGTATATGCAGGAAGTGATGATGTGATTGGGGATGAGAATAGCAGACCTCGTGATGGACGTCGAGGTCCAAAGAGACCACGAACAATACTGACATCAGCTCAACGACGACAATTCAAAGCCTCCTTTGAAATCAGTCCCAAACCATGCAGAAAAGTAATAGTTTTTCCGTTCAGTATACTCTCCAAAAGTCCAAACCATTTCTAACAGACTGTGCACACAATGTATAAACCACACTAAATTTTTTCACCGATAGTAATTTTTCTCATAACTCTTTGATTTGAAGGTACGAGAAGCTCTAGCCAAAGATACAGGGTTGAGTGTTCGAGTGGTGCAAGTTTGGTTTCAAAATCAGGTAAGAAAAAACGAAAGAAATGAATGTTAAGGGGGATTCCTGGGAAAAAGCAATGTTATAGATTTAATATTTGAAATTGTATGTAGAGAGCCAAAATGAAGAAATTACAGCGGAAAGCCAAACAGGACACGGACTCCAAAGGAGACAAAGACTCTTCCAAAGATAAGGAAGAAAAACACAAAAGTGATACCTCCTCCTCGGAACCTTCTGGTCATTATTTTGAGGGTCAATCTGACGATCCTTTCACACCCTCAGGATCCCAACCATTAAATCCAAATATGCCGTACTCACCAGAAGGTAATTCATATACGCAACAATAATCAATTCAAAATTAATATGAACATGTGATTTCTTCCAAATTATGTGTATAGAGTATATAGTAGAAATATAGTGAAAGTAAGAATATTTGAGTACGTATCATCTACATCTATTCTATACATGTATAGAGGGAAAGGAAGGGCAAGAAAGAGGAAAAGGTTGGGGAAAAGAGATTTTATAGACGCCTATTTTTGCCATGGTTTTTTTTTAAAGGGGAAAGTTTCTGTAGCTCTGAGTTGTCTCTGGATGACAGCACAGGCCTAGAGCAACTAGATGATTCGGGTCCAGAGCTTCACAATCTCGAGAATAATCCATCCCACCACCCGACTCCGACAGAACTCCTGCCTTCATACAGTCAGATCAATCCCATCGACAAACTCTATCTAATGCAAAATTCGTATTTTACCGACCCCTGAGTGGAGCTCATCTCCGCCACCATCGGAGATTATACTTCAAGACAAACCTCTTTGCCTCACTCACATACAAATTCAATGCCTGCGAAGAAACGACGGATTCAACTCCCGCTACCGCAATAGCACTCACGCATTCAGTTCAGAGCTCAACATCTACAATCCACAGCGTATAGACGTAGACTGTAGATTCTACACACACACACATACACATACACATACTATATAAGGAGAAAAAGACGAAAAAGAAGGAGAGAAAAAAGGAAGAAAGAAAAAGAAAACTCAAAATTATTTTTTCCTTGAAGTCACGATCACCAAACTATACCAAATCCTTCCGTTTTTTTCCCTTTCCAAACATTTTCTCCAATATTCAACTCACGAGAAAGTCGACACTTTCATCATTTCAAAACAAGCCCTTTTCCATTGTACGATTTCAAATTCCTAAAATCCTCTACTTAAAAACCTCAAAAAAAAGCGAAGGAAAAAAAGTAATCACTGGCAGTGATTCATTGAATATTCTTCCTTCTACACTCAAAACTGGCTATACTGATTTACTCTCGAATTGCAAAGTTAGTACGAAGAACTTTGTAACCAACACTTTATTGTATTTCACAATACTGAATACAATTCTCTAATTAAACCAAAAAATGAAACGCTGCAAATGTATTTTGAAGCGCGCAATTTACAGCTAATAATGCCACAAGAAAGAACAGAATTATATCTGTATGTACACTGATATCAAATAAAATTTGGACGGCAATCATTACTAATTAGTGTGGTACGTCTCTGATTGAGAAATGGATTACTGACGATGGAAGATAATGGGCGAGAACTGAGCAACTGAATTGGTGGATTTTGGAGAAAACACTTACATTTTTTTAAAGAACAAAGGAAGCTAATGATAGATGTACTTAGGCAATTACTATAGTATAGTATATTTACTTCGTAAAAAATACATGTTAATGGTGATTGTATAATCATGCTATGATATAAAAATAAACCTATATATTATATTCACAATTATAAAGCATAAATATTAAGTAGAATAGATTTCAGAAATTTGTAATCTTGGACGAATTTTCATGTGCAAAAAAAAATAAAAATGAGCAAACGGCAATTGAAATATCTGTCCAAATGATGTTATTCATATGTATATTTTTTATTTCGATTTCTACATGATGAATTGCATTGCCTCGAATTGAACTAAGCTAATACACTGCGTTTCCAACATTCAATAGTGCAAAACGTAATGTTCATAATATATGTAGTTGAAAATGGAAGAAATGCAGCAATTAACAGACATTCTAAAATTTATATTGACCACGCAGTCACATATTTTGAGTTATATAATGTGTATTGCCAATAATAATAATAATAATAATTATGTAAGGTTAAGAGTATCACAGTCTTTTAATTTATTTTAAAACTATTTTAAAACTATTGAAATATTTTACCCGTATAAAAACACGATCACTTTTCTAAAGGAGGACTATTTTGTAGCAATCCAATTTTATTTAAAAAGCTTTGAAATTCGTCTATGTATTCTTCTTCGTGATTTTTCATATGACTGACGTGAGGAGATTCCTTCCAACCTTTCAAACGGACCTGTGAAAACCAAGTTTAAAATTTAAATGAATCACTTTAAAATAAGGAAATGCCAAGAGTACCACAGCAGTCTAGAATTCCGAGAGAAAACTTACATCAATTCCCTTGAGCTCATACCGGTTAGCCATATTTTGAACGAATTTATATTGGGCAACTTGGTCATTCTGAGAACACAAGAATAATGCTGGACATTTAACCAGTGTGTTGTGATAATGAAAGGTTGATGCAATATAATGCTTAGTGACTGATGTCTTGAATATTTTCATATGAAGACTAAAAGTTTAAAAAATAAAAACAATTTAATATTTAATACATAAACTATAGAAATTGCAATAAAATAAATACATGTTAATTATGATTACTGATAAAAAAAAATAGCTTACTTGGCATAATTCGTGGCTGATTTTCTCATAAACGTATTATTAGGGAAGAGAGTAACTCCAACACCGTTTGCAGCACCTCTGATATCCACCGGACTATCCCATATTTGACCCACAATTCCATTAAATAGAGTTTGATTTTTTTCAAGATCTTCACTCATCAAAGCCATAACTAGACCCCAAATATATGTAGAGACACTAAAGCCATGTAACATTGTTTTCAATTTATATTGAGGATTGTTGGTCATAAATGTGATGACATCTTTTGCAATAACCTATTTATAAAATGAAATCATGTATATAGTATATGTATATATCATCATGCAATTAAATCGTTGCACGATGCCTTCATTATTCGATTTAGCTAAAAGTAATATTATATTATACTAACCTTTCCCCCTTTGTTAGGCCACATAACCTGTAAAGGTCGACAATTCACATGGAGTACATGGAATCCCTGATTCAGATAAAGTGACTCGGCATATTTCAAAACAAGCTTCCTGTCCGCACCCAACCAGCTTAGCATAATAACGAGTGGAGAAGACATATCTTGAGTACTTGCATCCAATTTAAATTGCAAGTCATTTTTACTTTGTCCATCAGTTTTATTAGTTTTCACAGCTCCGCTTTTACTGGCTTCTATTAAAGGTGCATTGCTAATAAGTTCCAAATTTCTTGTCAATTTGTGTGTACTTAAGAACCTTGGACTGTTTGTCGAAAAACAGCTATTGTTTACTGCGAAGTAAAGTCCTAAAAATGATATATTTGTAAATAAATGAATACAGAATAATTACTATTATAATAATAAATAATTATAAATAATAAATAAGCACGTGTATTTTATAATGATGAAATAGTAAAAAGTAATATTGTGTATACTTTGTATATACTTTGTACTTACTCGTAGTTCTGCCTATCATGCTGATTTATAGACGAGTAATTATCCCAAAATACTTGTGTAATTAAACGAGATGGAATTGAGATCAAAATGACTATTATGCCTACTTGTTCCATATCGAATTAAAGTTAAAGTAAGTATTAATTTATATAGTTTTACTTTATTAATTGAACTCGATAAAGTTTACTCAAATAAAATTTCGCCGATTGACTGTCAAGCAAGGACCTCTCTACAATGTATTCCTTTCAATGATGCACAGTATAATAATATTATAATATTCAAGTTGAATAATTCAACTATCCAAATTTAAAACTTGAAAACACGATTTTATGATTTTTGTAGCCGAATTGAAATTGTAATAAATAGTTACTACAAGAATCAGTTATATTATTATATTCACATACAAAAACGTATTCCTTTATTACTAATGAAGGGTGTCGAAAAATGTAGGTATACGTTATACAAGAGATTTGTCCATTATATGAATGTAAATAACATTACGAAATTGGATCCCTCGTATACTTATATTTTAATGAATCATAATACGCAGCGTATTATACGCTTGTACGATTTCACACATCAAAAAATATTAATTCATAGTGTTCTGTGTACTCTATCCATCCATATCAATATAGTAAGGAAAAGAAGGGGAAAATGCAGATAAATTCATACAAAAAAAGTCTTCCATAGATACAACTTGATACAATTTCATTTTGATCTCTTCACAGGACCAATGCTTCAATATTGACAATATTTACGTAATAACATTATTATTCTACAGTAATTAAATAAATATTATTACTGCCTTGAATGGACAGACTCTTTCCGTGCTGCATCTTGTAAAAGCTGAGTATCAACTTCATCGGCTGGTAATTGAACATAACGAATTACTGACCCTCTAATGAAGCAGTTTTTCACGGACATCTAAAATATAAAAACGAAATGAAATACCATAGAATGAATGAAATATAATGCAATAGTAATAATTAGAATTCTAATTAATAGAAAATAAGAAATATTAAATATTAAATATACCATGTGAGGATGTTTCTCTGGGTCAGTCACATTGATTTCAGTTAATTTGAGATTCAAATATTGATCCACTGAGTGTAAAGTCCCACAGATTCTAAAAGACAAAAATGAAAAGAGTTGCTAAGTTGATATCATCACATTAATGCAATGATAAAATACATTTAGATTATTTACTGCATGTGTTTGAAACAAGATTACTCACGCCAAATCATTTTTCAACTCGACAACCACTTCCTTCCCAAGTAAAGACTTGAAAAACGAATAGAATAACTGCAAAAAATTAAACGAAAAATAATATTTTAGATTTAAAAGTCAATTAAATACAAAGCTACGAATCGTAGCCTACGATTACAAATTAAAAAATATGTACCGGTATTAATTTTATAATGTGTTTATAATGCGTTTTGCAAAATTTCGAGGAAGAATGTGGAATACAAACAACTTACCATTATGAACTTCAAATGTCAATCCTCAAAATTAAACTAAAAGATTTTATCTTTTGTAAATAAACTTTATTTCATAAAGTATAAGTGAAATGTAGTAATTTAAAACAAAACTATAAGTTTTCTTTTTTTTGACTTCTTTTCTTTTTTTTGTGCAGAACGGCGAATGGGTTTCAAAAGCTGCCCGCTGAATTAAAAGCCATAGGGGATTCCAATGTGATAGAATTACACAGCAGTTTTGACATCAAACACAAGACAGAAAATTAATTAAACTTGTTTAGTTTAGTTTTTAATCATATTTGTGAAAAATATTTAAGAAAAATGTTGAAAGCAGGGAGATTTACGTATCCAGAGGTTGAAAATGGACCAGTTCAACACCATTTCTCACCTTACAGTGATAACGGAGGGTAAATACAACATATTTTTTATTTCTTAGTCGATCCCAACAATATAAAAAAGCAATTTTATTTTTTATCATATTTAGCCTGTGTAAATAAAGTAATTTTGTTATTATTTAGCTATGCAGATAGTAAATGTCAATCATAAATCAATATTTATGTATAATTTACAGGAGCATCGTAGCAATAGCTGGAGATGGGTTTGCTGTAATTGCATCGGACACCCGATTAAGTACCGGCTACAGCATTTTCACGAGGTCACAGCCAAAAGTTCAAGAGTTAAATAATTGGACTGTTCTTGGATGCTCTGGTTGTTGGTGTGATGTTCTTACACTCCGTCGTCTTGTTGAAGCTCGGATCAAGGTACAATATATCACAATTTTTCAACTATATACTTACCCATTATTATTAAAAGTTTAACCGATTGATGTTTCATTGTTTTATCATTAGCTTTACAAGCATGAACATCTTAAGGATATGTCGACAGGGGCGATCGCTCAAATGTTGTCAACAATGCTCTACTATAAGCGTTTCTTTCCATACTATGTGTCCAATGTCGTCGCCGGATTAGATGAAAATGGTCAAGGAGTAGTTTACAGCTATGATCCAGTTGGACACTGTGAAAAAAGTACCTTTCATGCTGGTGGATCATCTGGAGCTTTAATCCAGCCCCTTTTGGACAGTCAGGTTTGTTGTTTAATTGATTGACAGAATTTTAACTATCATTATGTAAATATTTTTTTAATGTGTGTCCCATATTTTGTGTGTGCTATAGATTGGTCATCTCAACATTAAACAAGAGGCTAAACCAACAACGCCGTTAACTTTGGAAAAAGCTATTTGTGTGATCAAAGATACATTTATTTCAGCAGCGGAACGAGATATTTATACAGGTGATGGAGTTCTTCTCAAAATTGTTACTAAAGATGGAATTAGAGAAGAGTCATTCCCTCTTAGATTGGATTAATAGCAAATAATTCATCCTCCCTCCACACACAATTATAATAATATCAATAATAATATCTATCCATTTTGCATTGTATTTTGATTAAATATCTTCATCATCAAATAATAATATGCATGTTGGCATATATTAATAATAATTAAAAACAAAATCAAGTAATCTTTCTATTCGAATTTTTGTGTGGAATATTGTATGAGTGTACTATTATTAATATTATTAACTATTGTTATTATAATTGCCTGTAGAAAAATCAAAATTAGTGAAATAAAAAAATCTGAATTTGTACTACAATACACCGAAATTGCAGCAATAATAATAATAATTATGCTCATGTAAAAACATGCCAAAAAAACTAAAGAGTAGCTAATCCATACGGAATCTCGAATTCGTTTGTATAGTATACAGTATACAGTCTCATTGAAAGCTTTTATTTAAT